>JAKSZT010027144.1:165210-201395 GCA_026826555.1 Tolypeutes matacus | reverse complement strand
TGGTCTACAGTGTGAACTGTGGTCTATGGTTGGTGGCAAGGCTCCAGATGTGTAAGTTCATTGAGGTTGGTGGGCCACACTATGGGAGATGTTTGTGTTGGATGTGGTGGGAGGTGTGGGAGGTGGGCAACATGGGAATCCGAGTGGGTTCCGTATAATATTTTAGGTAATCTAAGCACCTCTTAAAATATATGTATATATATATATAAAAAATAACATTTTTGTAAGCAAATACACATATATGCATATATATTTATATATCATTTTACAAATGTTTGTATGTATTGTGAGAATTTTGATTTTTACCCATAAAAAAAAAAAAAATCAGCATAAAGAGCAATTGCAAAAACCACAGAACAAATTCTGAAATTCCATTTTTAAGATTCTGTTTCTCACCACTCCCAGTATCAAGCTGTATTAGTCAGATTTCTCTAGGGCAACAGAACCGACAGGAAATATCTGTAAAAATGAAAGTTGACACATAAGTCTAACAATTACAGCAGATACATTTAAAAAATTATGTGAAAGACTGTTGCATAGCTGTAATCACTGGTGAATTATACCAAATTATACTCAAATAATACCTTAAATGTGTTTATAGCAAATGATAGAACTCACTACACAACTCTGGATAAAATTAAATTAAAAAAAATTATTTGGTGTATTACCACATGTCCCAAAATCATTTGATTCAAAGAAAATGTTTTACTTTAATCCCATAAACACACAGTTTTAAGACTCTCAAATGTTTATTTTTTTAATCTTCTAAGTATCATTTCAAATTCCGTGTATCTCTTTAATTATTTTTATTTGCTTCCTTTTTGCTTTCTGTTCTTTTCTTCTTTCCTTACTTCTTTTTTTTACAGTATATAATTTTTTTTTCAAATTAGAAGTGCTTTATTTTCTTTTAATTTTTAATATATATTTTTATTAAAGAAGTTTTGAGCTTATAAAACAATCATACATAATGTGCAGTATTCCCATGTATCAGTACCACATGTACACATTTACACTGTTGTGGATTATTTTTACAGATTATGAAAGAATATGATCAGCCTATTAACAGTAACTATGGACCCTGGTATACATTTGATGTATTTTTCCATATACCCTCTATTATTAACACCGTGTATTAGTATTGTATATTTGTTATATTTCATGAGAGACCACATTCATATTTGAACTGTTAACCACAGTCCATCTTCCACCACATGGTTCACTGTATTACATAGTCACATACTTTATACAACATATCCAAAGTGTAAACTCAGAGGCTCTCACTTACATCACAGAGTTGTGCAGTCATAGACTCAGTAAATTTTTGAATGTTTTCCTTAGTTGAAAATAAAAATTCCCATACGCCTTCTTATTCACATTTAGCATTGATTCAGGTGGAAGGCCCCTTGTTTGTTTGTTTGTTTTTTTTTTGTCCTTTGTTTTTGTTGGTTTTATCTCCTATCCTCTGAAACACTAATGCCTTACCACTATGTACCTTGTTTGTCATTGAAGCAAGAATATTACTAGATTGCTGTTAACTATAGTCCATAAGTTACATTAATTGTATTTTCCCCATGTATCACCATATTCTTACCACCTTTTAATAGTGACATATATTTGTTCTAGATCATAAAAGAATATTTTTGTATTTGTATTATTAACCACAATCCTTATCCACCTCTGGGTTCACTATGTTATTTAATCTCTCAATTATTCTCTAGCTTTCTTTCAATTAAAATTTTCATTTCTAGACTTCCTCTTTCAGTCACAATTACATTTATAAACCAGCCATGTTAGTTGTATTCATTATAAGGTGTTATCATTTCCACACTTTTAAAGTCAAAGTAATTAAAAATTCTACATACATTCACATTAGTACATTTTCTCAGTCCATCCTATCTCCTAGTATCCTTTACTCTAGGTTTTAATTGTATGTGTCTGTTTTTTGTTGTTATTGTTGTTGTTGTTGTTTTAATATTTAGCTCATAATAGTAAGACCATACAATATTTGTCCTTTTGTGTCTGGCTCATTTAACACAGCATAATGTTCTCAGGTTCATCTATGTTATCATATGTGTGCCAATTTCATTTCTTTGTACAGCATTCTATCATATATGTAGAAAACATTTTGTTTATCCATCCATATTTTGATGGACACTTGGGTTGTTTCCAGCTTTTAACAATTGTGAATAATGTTACTATGAATAGCAGTGGACAAATGTCTGCTTGCATTACTGTTTTCAGTTCTTCTAGATATATTCCTAGTAGAGGGATTGCCAGATTATAAATAGGTTCTATATTGACCTTTCTGAGGTACCACCAAACTATCTTCTACACAATTCTACATTCCCACCAACAGGGAAAGAGTGTTCTTATTTCTCCTCATTCTTTCAAGCACATTTTTTTCTTTATTAATCACCATTCTATTAGCTGTGGGATGATATCACATTGTAGTTTTGATTTGTATTTCCTTGATAGCTAGTGATGTTGAACATTTTTTTTGTGAGTTTTTCACTATTTGTATTTCTTCATTGGAGAAATGTCTAAGTCTTTTGTCCATTTTTAAATTGGATTTCTTGCTCTTTTATTATTGAGTTATATGATCTCTTTATACATCATGGAAATCAAACTGTTCTGGGATACGTGTTTTCCAAATATTTTCTCCCATTGAATGATTTGCCTTTTAACTTTCTTGACAAAATCCTCTGAATCACAAAAATTTGATGAGGTCTCATTTATCCATTTTTTAAATCTTTTTCTCACTTAAGCTTTTTTTATAAGACTTAAGAAACCTCATCTACTGCCACATATTAAAGATGTTTCCTTACATTTTCCTCTAGGAGTCAATATTTATCACATTTATATTTAGGTTTTTTATTCATTTTGAGTTAATTTTTGTGTAAGGTGTGAAATAAGGGTCTTCTTTCTTTCTTTTGGATATGGATATCCAGCCCCACCAGCACAATTTGTTGAATAGACTGTTCTGCCCCAAGTGAGTGGACTTGACACCTTTGTCAAAAATCACTTGTCCACATCTGTGAGGGTCTGTTTCTGAAGCACCAATTCAATTTCATTTGTCAAAATGTCTATCTTTATGCCAGGACCATGCTATTTTTACCACTGTAGGTAGATAATGTTTTAATGTCAGGAGGTGAGAGTCCTCCAACTTTGTTCTTCCTTTTTAAGATATTTTTCTCTATTCAGGACACCTTACCCTTCCAAATAAATTACATAATTGCATTTTCCATTTCTTTTTTTAAAAAGCTGTTGGAATTTTTATCAAGATTACATTGAATCAATTTGGGTAGAATAGACATTGTAACATTATTTGTTCTTACAATCCATTAACACAGAATGTTCTTTCATTAATTTAGATCTTCTTTGATTTCTTTTAGCAATGCATTGTAGTTTTCTGAATACAATTGCTTTATTTCCATGGTTAAGTTATTCCTAAATATTTGAATCTTTAATTCACTATCATAAATGGAATATTTTCCTGACTACCTCCTCAAATTGCTCCTTACTGGTGTATAGAAACACTACTGAATGTTAAGTATTCATCTTGTATCCTGCCACTATGCTAAACACATTTATTATGTCTAGTAGCTTTGTTGTAGTTTTTTAAAACATTCTATTTATAGGATCATATCATCTATGATTAGTGAAAGTTTTACTTCTTCCTTTCAAATTTGCATGCCTTTTATTTATTTTTATTCCCTTATTGCTCTAAGTAACACCTCTAGGAATATATTGAACAATAGTGTTGACAAGGAACATCCTTGTTTTGTTGTCATCCTAAACATGAAATCTTTCAGTCTTTCAACATTGAGTACAACGTTAGTTGTGGGTTTTTCATATATGCCTCTTATCATCTTGAGAAAGTTTCCTTTAATTTATGTGTTTCAGAATATTTTTGTCAAGAAATTATGCTACATTTTTTCAAATGCTTTTTCTGTGCCAGTCATGATGATCATGTGTTTTTTCTTCTTTGGTTTATTAATGTGAGGTATTATATTGATTGATTTTCTTGTGTTGAACCTTTCTTGAATACCTGGTATAAAATCCAATTAATCATGAATATTAATTCTTTAAATGTGTTGTTTTATTTGATCAGCATGCATTTTCTTGAGGATTTTTGCATCCATACTCACTAGGAAATATTTTTATCTTTTAATTTTTTTTTTCTGATATAAACTTCATTTCTAATTAAGACTCTCTCTACTGTCTTTTCTTTTCAAGATATAGCACTCCCTTTAGTAGGTCCTGAAAAGATGATCCCTTGGTTACAAATTCTCTCAGTTTCTGTTTATTTGTGAATATCCTAACTCATTCTCATTTTTGCAAGACAATTTTGTTGGATATAAGATTCTTGACTGGCAATTTTACTCTTGCAATCTTTTGCCTCCATTTAGTAACCTGATATCCTGTTCATTTTTTTCCCATTCTTTTATTTATCTGTTCTGTTGTATGTTCACTTCTGGAGGTCCTGTATTCAAATTCACTGATCTGTTCTCCTTTTTCTTCAAATCTGTTGCAATCTGACTCCAGTGTATTTTTATTTTCATTTATTGTGCTTTTCATTCATATAAATTCTGCTATTTTTCCATGTATTCATTCAAATTCTTCCTTGTGCTCAGCCAGTATCTCCATTATGTCCCCAATCACTTTTACCATCTCATTAAAGTACAGTACATGGTGTCTCTCCTATTGAGTTGTTGGCTAGGATGGTTACTTACCCCTAAAACAATGAAGGTATCTACTACAGCTCTGGTTATGCTCCTACTGTGGATGCAGAGCACACTGCAGTTTTGGACTCCTGCAGTGGCTGACAATGACTTGATATAGCCAGGTGTACAATGATCATTGCTTCCAGACTGGCTGTGTTTCATAGTGCTTAAGATGCTATGCTTCAGGCAAGTCAATCACTGGAGGCTTACCTTCCTAGTCTCTCTCTAGGATCAACAGGGCTGGAACATGCTGGTGGTGTGAAGGTCATACAAAGTGGAGCAATAATTACCAAAGTAATGTGAGAAGAACTTAGACACAATTGACATTATGGCCTGCTGCAATGGAGAGATAACATGTAAAGTATTAAAACCTATTACTTAGATCTTAACTGGAGCTCAATGA
The DNA here is from genome assembly GCA_026826555.1 of Tolypeutes matacus. Classification (NCBI taxonomy): domain Eukaryota; kingdom Metazoa; phylum Chordata; class Mammalia; order Cingulata; family Chlamyphoridae; genus Tolypeutes; species Tolypeutes matacus. The sequence goes on along the minus strand of JAKSZT010027144.1, from coordinate 196,268 downwards.
GGAAATTGTGCATTGATTAGTATTAAATACTGTATCTATATACCTGATGAATACGATACTATCTCTTTTCTTCTAGATCATAAACATAGGGATATAGAACATATTAAAAGTCCTAGTAAACTTACTTCATTTTCTAAGTAATTAATATGCCTATTAGACAAAAGAATGGCTCTCTTAAGTACTGTCTTTATTTTACTTGTATATGCCTGTCTTATTGTTGCCTGTACTGTCTTTGTGAGTTTATGTCTAGGGCAGTCCCTCCCTTCATACCTTTCCTAGCTGTCCTATGCATAACCACTAATATGGGAACTTGGGTTGATAATTTATTCAAACCCAGCAGGTCTACCACATTCTCACTTAGAATTAACCAGCAGCATAAAAGAACTCAAGGAAAAATGCTGTTATCCCTCAACTTTGGGAGAATGCAACCTCTGATGGCACCTGGACTTTCTAACTCTCATGCTCCAGTATGTCATGGCTGGCCCTTTTTCTGGGACTGCATATCACTATCTGCTTTATGCTTTCAGTGGTCCATGTATCTTAAATTCTAATTAAATTTATTTCTTAGTGAATCAATGCCTTCTTAATCATGTGGGGATTCATCCAGTTCCAACCAGGTTGCTGGACCCATCTTCACTCAACTGCAATAGAATACCCAGAGGGTTTTACACCTTGTCAGGTAGGGTGTACTCCCTCTAACCAGTAGGAAGTAGCTACAGAAGAGTGACTATCACTCTTCAGCAGGCCCTTAAAGATAAGTGTGTAAACTCTCTGAGGGAGGCATTGAAGCTGGTTAGTATAGTGAAAGGTTATAGTCAGCTGAGACCAGCTGACAATATGGGATGTAGACAACATGGCTGACAGACAACATGACCATGAAACTCCACCCAGGAACCTCCTGAGTGATCTCATAAGACCCCATCAATGAGATTCTCATTTGGAACAAGACAGAAAGCTCAGATACCATTGGCCCCTGAGAACTGAAAGGTGGAACAACCAATAAATAAAGAAAACAGCTGTGGCTCCAACCCCAACATTATGAAAGGGGAGGAGGAAACACTTTGGAAAGGCCTGACCTGGGTCACCATGTGCACAACTCACCTCACAGTATGCCTGCATCCATACTTCAGCATGAACTATGTACTTATCTTGTTTTCTTTTTTCTTAATAAACTCTTTATTCCCTTGCCTACTCTTTGGCATGTCCTTAAATTCTTTTATGGACATAAGCCAAGAACTTAGTTGCCCAGAAACCAGAGCTATCCAGTAACAATAGTGCAGAAGATGGCAAATGGCAACATAGCAATCATAGCACATCACCACAAGGAAGGAAGACTCTGTGGTTACAAGCAATATAGACATGAAAACATGAATAGCAAATGCTGGGATGGAAATCAACTTATTAGTTATCAGAGAAGTTACAATCATTTTAGGTACAGTAACTGAAAGTTTGGTTAGGGCTAAATTGCCTATAAAGAAGTACATTGGAGAATGCAGATGTGGCTCACTTACAATGACAGTAACAGTTAGTAGATTCCCAGTCAGTGTTCCCAGATGCATCAATAAGAAAATCAGAACTTGCAGGACTTGGAGTTCTCAGGAGGTTGAAATATCCATGAGAAGGAACTCTATGAAGATAGTGAGATTGTCTAAATCTTTAATTATGTTGCCATCTACCTGTATTTAAAGGATAAAATGAAAATAATATGTTATAAAATAAATGAAGTGATTCATATTGTTAATAAATAAAAAACCATTATTGGTATCATTAGAAGGTTTATTATGAGGAATTTGGCATAGAGCATATGGACAAAAATAGCTTTTTAAAATCAATGAATTGGATTTTTCTTTTTCATTTTCTCTCCTAACTCTCGTCTTATATGTTAATTTCAACATTAAAAGGATCAGAGAAGCTAAATACATTGCATGATTGAACATGAAATCAAATTCTATAAACCTTTTAATTATTGAGTCACTTTTACACTGTTTCTGCTAATATACTTTTAAGCTCTACCTGGACACATCCAGTTAGTATTTTTTCATATATTTCATTGACAAATGGCCAGTTCACACTCTGTAAGAGAGTTTCTGCAACAGCCTATTTTTTGAACACTGACTGACCAGCTATCCTCTTCCATCTACCAGGTGACTAAGATGGTTGCTCCTTATCTTTGGCTGACTGTATAAAAATGTTTCTATAAAAAGGTCATTGAGGGAGGATTGTGGGAAGATGGTGACAGACTAACAGGAAAAGCTCAATGCTTTCACAAAAACAATGGTGAAAAAGCCAAAAGCTGTCTGAGGGACATGCTTTTTAGGTCAGCAGACCAGGACAGTGCTACACAAATTCTAGGAGGGTGAGGGACAGAGAGATAAAGAAGCAGAAACAAGAAACATGAATTACCAGACCTCTGCAGTGGAAGGGAAGGGCTCCCCTTTGCAGAAATGGAAAATTTTCTTGTTGAATTTATTTGAAAGTTAAGGGGCCCCAGCCAAAAATATCTTGAAAAAGAAGAATGAATTTGGAGGACTCTCCCTTCTGGACTTTAAAGCATGTTTCTTAGCTACATGGTATAAACAACATGGTATTGGCATAAAGACAGACATATTGACCAATTGAACCAACCTGAGAACTCAGAAATAGACGCTCACATGAGTGATTTTTGACAAGGTGGACAAGTGATTTTTGACAAGGTGGATAAGTCATTCTACCTGGGCCAGAACAGTCTATTCAACAAATAGTGCTGGATATCCATTGCCAAAAGAAAGAAAGAGGACCCCTATCTCACACGTTATATAAAAATTAACTCAAAATGGATCAAAGACCAAAATATAAAACCAAGAACCAGAAAATATTTGGAAATCATATTTCTAATAATGGTTTAATATCCATGATGTATAAGAAGGTTATGCAACTCAACCATTAAAATACAAACTATCTAACTTTAAAAATGGGCTAAAAACTTGAAAAGACAATTGTCCAAAGAAGAAATAACAAATGGCAAAGAAACACATGAAAAAATGTTCAGCATCACTACCAATTTAAAGAAATGCAAATCAAGTCAACAATGAGATATCATTTCACATCTATTAGATGGACCACTATTAAAAATTAGGAAAACTGTAATTGTTGGAGAGGATGTAGAGAGATAGGAACACTTATTCATTGTTGGTGGGAATGTAGAATGGTACAGCCACTGTGGAGGACTGTTTGGTTGCTCCTAAGGAAATTGAACATAGACTTTCCATGTGACCCAGCAATACCATTACTTGGTATATACCCAGAAGCACTGCGAGCAGAGACTAGAACAGACATCTACTCAACCAAGTTTATAGCAACATTATTCATGATTGCTAAAAGATGGTAACAACCCAGGTGTCCATCAACTGAGGAATGGAATGGTGTATACACACAATGGAATATTATGCAGCAGCAAGAAGAAATTAAATAGTGAAGCATATGACAACATTGATGTACCTGGAGGATATTATGTAAAGTGAAGCAAGCCAGACACAAAAGGACAAATACTGTATGACTGTGCTATCATGAACTAAATATATGGTGTCAAGTCATGGAGTTAATAATTAGATTATAGTTTATGAGAAAATAGCATGAGGGTAGAGAATGGAAAGTTGAGGGTTAATTTGTGCAGAATTGGTTTAAAAAAGGTTGTTTGTAAATCTTTGGAACTGAATAAAAAAGGTGAAAGCATATCATGGCATTTGTAACTAGCAGAGTTGTATGGCCATGACAGTGATTAAGAAAGAAATCTAAGGTCATGTATATTACTAGAAGGAAAGCTAAAAACTGTAACATGGGACTGTATGAGATAGTAAAACCCCATGTAAAATATTTATATGGGTGATATTGGTTCACAGAGTAAAGGGGGTGTTATAAATATGACATAATTTATTTAAAATACCCAAATAAGCCACATTTATTAATATAACCAACAATCCTACCAAACATGCCTTAAATATTTGGAAGAATTCAAGTCAATGTGGAGTACAGTATTTTTTCTAAAATTCTGATTTTCTTAAAAAAGAAAGAGAAGAGCTAAAGGCTTTAGATTTGAACTTAAACCCAGCATGAATGATGTGAAAGTTTCCCTGTGTTCTCTGAAAGAAAATCTTGTTTCCTGCAGCCACAGGCTTGAGATATCTGAGAACCAGACTCAAACTCTCATTGTATGAGTGTTGTAACCCAAATGGCACTCTTGGGAGCACAGATGAACAAAGTTTTATTATGTGTGGGCCCATAGGAGAGTTCACTCTCCAAATTCTGAGCCCTGTTTTCCAATTTTCTTAAGTTTATATAGGTACACTAAGGTGGCAAATTCCTGAACAAGTGGGCAGGCAAGGTTGCAAAGGCAGAGAAGAAAGGTTAGCTCATCTTTCTAAAAGCAGAAGGTCATTAGGGAGGAAAAGAGTCATTATATGTATAGAGTTGTAAATTTCAATTCAAAGAGGAAGCCTGGGGTGCTTATCTTCCTGACATGGATTCCATGGGGAAAAAAAGGGAGGAAGGAGGGGAGAGAGGGACTAGGGACTGAGGGGAGTTTATTTATTAAAGCTGTGGGTTTCTGCTGAGGGTGGGGTTGGGGTCCCGGCACTTCCCTCATCATTCCCCCCCTTTTGATGCCTTTATAATTCTTTATGGAGCATCACTTGCTATCATGGGGATTCTTCTATAGTCCCCAAGGGCTGATATTTAACAGGAGGCATTACTTGGTATTTTAAAATGTTTAAATGGGAATTGATTAGGTACCATAGAATGCATAGCCCAAAAGTTAAGAGGAAAATTACTGAGGCTATTTTTGGCATAAATGGCAAAATCCTGGAGAGGAGATACTGGATATAATTTCCATTGGCAGATGCCTGGTATACATGGTTTAAATGGTCTTTGACTCATTCTTTTAGCAGGGCTACTTTGTCCCTAACTATTCCTGAGGAGTTTGCATAGAAGGAGCATTCTTCGCCCAGGGCCTGACAGATCCCTCCTGAACTTGCAATGAGCAAGTCCAATCCTCACCTGTTTTTCAAAACCACTTCTTCCAATGAGTCTATCTAGTCTTGCAACCCATTGAGAGCCCCTGATATTTCTTCAAGGTCATTTGATGTTTCCTGAACTAGTGTTTGTAAGCCCTCCTGACCAACTGTGGGAGAAGCCTCTGCTACTGCTGCACTCCTGACTACTCCTAGTCCTAAGAGTATCAGAAATGCCTGTATTGCTCATTTGGCTCAGGAGAGCTTTCCAGGCAATTCATCTCCATACACCAAAAATGATGGTACTGGACAAGCCAAGTAGCAGATGCCCTGGCCATCCTGGGGTAGGCACTGGTAAACATTGGTGCCACAGACTCAGACAGTGGAGATTGTTGTACATTGGTCAGGCTCATTGAGTGGGTGGGTGGTGTCACAGTTGGCCCTTCCAAGAAGGAGGATGGTTGAAGGAGACCTGGTAATGTTTTTACAGTTAACCAGTTTTCCTGGGGGGTTGGTTATGCAGACTGGGAGGGGCCTGGCTCCTGCTGCAGAGCTGTCATGGGTTAGGCAGGCTACATTCTATAGGACAGGCAAAGGGAAGATGGCTAGACTGGAGGGTGTGCATAGCCAGCAGGAGGCAGCTATATCAGGTTGAGATTTATTTAGGAGTTGATGGAAATTTTGTACCTGGTTCAAAAGAACATTGCAGGGTGCTATTTAACTTTGGCTTTTAGCATCTGGTTGACTTTACTGGTATTTTTCATCAGGGTTTTCTCTGGGGGATGGGTTACCAGGATCAGTTGGACCAGTAAGAGGTCTTCTGGGTGCAGCATTGATGGGTTGTATATTCCGATTCCTAGTTTCAGTCCTGCCTGGGCCTTTAAAAAGGTATTTTCTGATCTGGTGGTTATGTTTAATAAGGTGAGTTTTATGGGGTCACAGGTTTCTATGACACACCCTGCCGGGATGGGGATTTTCTGTAAGAGATATGGAGAAGTTGGTGGGACTAATTTCTAAGGAGTTGTGGCACCTACCAGCAAGCTCCAAAAGCAGCAGAATGCTCTGCCTTTTGGGGAATCTCAGCAGAGTTTTTGTCATTACTCCCATAGCTGTGACCCCTACACCCTCTCCTGGGGGCAGGTAAGGGAGCATGGGAGTATGGGGCAACCAGCAACCACCAGTAAGGAGCGTGATCTTGGACTGCCCTGCAAGTGTCAAATATTAAAGAGGCTGCAGTTGCACCTGCTGAGAATGGGCCTGAAGTGTTCAGCATGGATTGTTTGTCCCAGCTTTGACTAACTTGCAGCTGTCATAGATTTTGGGGGCGAGTATCGGCTCTTAGTGAGGGGGCAAGGAAGTAAAGGACAAGCAAGTTATGGCACAGAAGCATCCTATTATACACCAGTAAGCAATTGCAATTAGGCTCTATTCACAACAGTCCAGTCTGCCAGGGCCACAGCAGCAAGTCAAACTCCAAATACCAAGGTGAGCAGGCCATTTAAGCACAGGATCCACCAGGAGCAGGGATCCATTCAGCCAGCGTTTGACGAGGTCCATGCTCAAGGATGCCAGGTGACTTGCACTTTCAAGGGGTGGCTGGGTACGTGTCCAGCTGTCCTGCTCTTTATCAAGATATGCCTTCTTGACCCTGGAATGATGGATTCCAGGGACGATGCCTGCAGCTTTAAGAACAGTAGGAGTTACAAGGATCATACTATGTGGACCTATCCAGGAATGCTGAAGGGGTTCTTTTTTCCAGTCTTTGACCCAGACTAGGTCCCCTGGTCAGTAGAGGTGCACCAGGTGTCCCAGGGGATGAGATTCCAGGACAAGACCATTTTATGTATTTCCACTAGAGTTTTCCCCAGCTGCTGGAGAATGGAATCTTGGCTAGCCTCCCCCAGAAGTTTGAGATTTCCTCTGAAAGCCTAGATAATTGGGGGTTGCCACCAAAATAGAATTTCAAAGGGTGAATAGCCAGTGGGTCCTTGGGTGCACCTAACTTGGAGAAGGGTCAAGGGAAGTAAGTCTACTCAAGGGAGACCGGTTTCCTGGCAGAATTTGGCTAGGGTGACTTTGAGGGTTCGATTCATATGTTCAACTTTTCCTGAGCTCTGGGGCCTGTAAGAGGTATGGAGTTTCCACTTGATTCCTAACATTTTTACTAGCCCTTGGACTATGGCAGCTATGGCAGCTGGGCATTGTCACTTCCAATTGACAGTGGTAGCCTGTGTCATGGAATGATTTCTATAAGTAATGCCTAATCACATCTCTTGCTTTCTCTGTGCGAATGGGAAAAGCTTAGACCCAACCTGAAAAGGTGCATATCGTCACCAACAGATATTTGTACCCGCGACTTGGTTTCACTTCCATGAAATCTACTATGATATCTTCAAAGGGGGCCATTCCCAGGTGCTGGACACTTGCCAGAGTATGAGGGCCCTGCAAGGGGCTGTTTGTGGCACAAACTTGGCACTGGCTGCTGATGGTGGCACAGAGAGAAGTCAGCCAGGCTATGTAGTAGTATCTCTCAAGCAAGACTTCTAGTGCAGTTTTTCGTAGGTGGGAGAGTTGGTGGTATCTCTAGATGAGGGCATGAGCGGCTCCTTTTGGTACAAAAATCTGGTTATCTGGGAGCAGCCAAGTTCCTTCGGAGGTTCGGCTTCTCCTTTCTCTTTCAGCCCACTCCTGTTCTTCCTGGATATAGCTTAGTTGATCAGTCTCTTATCCTATGAGTGACAGCTATGGTGTTAATTCTGGGACTTTTATTCCTTAGGTTCCTTCAGCCGTTTGCCGATTTGCTTTGTCAGCTAACCTGTTTCCATGAGTGACCATATCCATTCCTTTCTGATGTCCCCAGCAGTGGATGATGGTGACTTTGTCCGGTTTCCAGATTGCTTCTAACAGTTGGAGAATTTCTTCTTTGTTTTTGATTTCCTTTCCCCCTGTGATTAAGAGACCTCTTTCTTTATAAATTGCCCCGTGGATATGAATGGTAGCAAATGCTTACTTAGAGCCAGTGTAAATGTTTTCCGCTTGCCTGGCGGCTAGCTACAGGGCTTGGACCAGTGCCCAGAGCTCTGCCCATTGCACAGACCATCCTCACGGTAGAGACACTGCTTCCATCACCCGTTCGGTAATGGTGAATGCATACCCAGCAAGCTTTTCCCCGTTTTTATCAAGACTGCTCTCATCTGTAAATACTGTCTGATCTGGGAAAGGGATCAGACACTATTTTCCTCTGGTAAAAAGGTGACAGGGTTTAGACTGTACACCATTTCTATTGTCAATCTGGGTTTTTCACAGAGTAAACCTTGATAATGTGCAAGCCGGGGATTCAATATTCACCGATGCCCGTGTGAGTTCATTAAGGCAGTGACTGCGTGTGGCACCATAAAGTGAATTGCCTGTCTGAGAGTTAATTTGTCAGCTTCTTTGACAAGGGTTATGGTTGCTGCCAAGGTTTTTAGGCAGGATAGCCAACCTGCAGCCATGGAGTCCAGCTGCTTGGAGAGGTGAGCAATAGATCTTTGCCAGAAGCCGACTCTTTGTGTAAGTAGCCCCAATGCTACTCTGTTCTTTTCATGCACAAACAGGTTAAAGTTTTGAGTTACATCTGGGAGCTCCAAGGCAGGGGCTCTGCCGAGTTGTCTTTTGATGTTTTGAAAGGCCCCCTCTTGAGCTTCTCCCCAGGCAAGAGGCTCTTTTTCTAGACCCACCAAAACTTTGTAAAGGGGCTTGGCCATGGCTGCAAACCCAGGAATCCAGATGTGGCAGAACCCTGCAGCCCCGACGAACTCATGAAGCTTTCTTTGTGTGGTGGGGATAGGGATGGTGCAGATCACTTTCTTTCATTCAGGTCCAAGCTTCCAGCACCCTTGTGTGATGCTGAACCCCAGGTACTTGACCTGCTGTTTACAGATCTGGGCCTTTCTCCAAGACATTTTGTAACCAGTCTGTTTTAGAAGTTGTAAGAGAGTCTGGGTCTCTCTACAGCAATCCTCTTCTGTCTCACTGGCAAGTAGGAGGTCATCTACATATTGTAAGAGAGCACACCTGGAGTCTTTCCGGGGTTAGGTGGCCAAATCTGCTTCCAAGTCTTTCCTGAAAAGGGTAGGGGAGTTTTTGAAGCCCTGTGGGAGCCGGGTCCATGTTAGCTGAATTTTCTGCTGAGTTTGGGGATCTTCCCATTCAAAGGCAAACAGAAGCTGTCTCAGGGGGACCAGCTGCTGGAAGAATAAGGCATCGTTCAACTCCAGGCAAATGAACCAGGCAACTTCAGGCAGCAGCTGTCCTAACAAGGTGTACGGGTTGGAAACCACCTGATGTAAGGTGAGAGTGGCATTATTAATGGCTCATAAATCCTGCACTGGTCCATATCCAGTCCCATCTGGCTTTTTTACTGGCAATAATGGGGTGTTCCAAGGTGACTGGCATTCTATTAGGATCCCCTCTCTCTTCAGGCAATCTATATGTTTGGCTATGCCCAATTGCGCTTCGTGGGGGATCAGATACTCCCTCTGCTGGACCGGGATCACTCCAGGCTTCAGGTCAATGATGATGGGTGCATAGTTCCATGCCATTCCCGGTGGGTTTTTTTTTTCTCCCCAAACCTGGGGGAAAAGTTCCAGCAGTTTTTCTGGATTCTGACCTGAACTTTCTTCTACATGAAGTCTCCATTCTTCCCTTCAGGGCACGGTGATGAGGAGAGTGAGGTTGGTCCCAAGGCTTAAGCTTGCTGGTGCTTCAGGTTTGAAGGTAATCTGGGCTCCCAATTTGGTTAAGAGGCCCCTACCAAGCAGCGGAACTGGACATTCAGGCAGGTACAGAAATTCATGAGTTACTTCGTGGCCACCAAACTGGCCAGTTCTTTTTTTTTTAATTAATTAATTTATTTTTTATTGTGGGTAAAAATCAAATTTTTCACAATACATACCAATATTTGTAAAATGATATATGAATATATATGCATATATGTGCATTTGCTTACAAAAATGTTATTTATATATATATATACATATATATAACTTAAGAGGTGCTTAACTTACCTAAATATTACACGGAACCTACAGGGATTCCCATGTTCCCCATCTCCCACACCTCCCACCACATCCCAGACAAACATCTCCCACAAGTGTGGCCCATCATCCTCAATGGACTTACACATCCTGGGGCCTTGCCATCAACCATAGACCACAGTTCACATCATAGATCACACTCTTTCCCACACAGTTCTGAATGGTGTGTGCTGATTTAAAATGGCCTACATCCATTGCCACAACGGCACTCAGGACAACCTCCAAAACCCAAAGAAGCCCCTGAATTTCTTGACTGGCAAAAAGTTCGTTGGCTTGACTGGTTCCCAGTCACTCCTATGATATTAGCAGTTTTTGTGCTAAAGGGGGTGACAGGGGTTGTGACCACACAATGTTCAGTGCCATTGTCCACCATGAAATTCATTGACTGGCCCCCAACTTGTAGTTTGTTCATGGGCTCATGGGGGCCAATTTCCAGTGAGTCCAGTCACCCCTATCCAGGGTCGAGTCCTGCCAGCCTGAGCAGATGGTCTTGGGGCTCAGGTTGGTATTTCCTTTTAGGGATGTTTCCTCTATGTGCCTAAGTCTTTTGAGGGCACTCATTTTTCCAGTGTCCACTCTCTTTGCAGTAAGCACATTGGTCTCTGGCCAGCAGCACCCTTCTGGTGCTTGTCCCCCCTTTTTGAGGTGGTTCTTCTCATCTGTTGGGGTCTGAATTTCCTAAGGTTGCTGCTAGTAGGGAGCCTTGATGTTTTCTTCACTTCTTGGCTTCTTGTTTGGTGGCTTCATCTCAATTGATGAATACTTTGTTGGCGACTTCCAGTAGTTGAGAGATGTTCATGCCTGAGAACCCTTCTAATTTTTGGAGCTTTCTTTTAATGTCCATTGCTGCCTGTGCAACAAAGGCAGCATTCAACATCCTCTGGTTTTCTGGAGCTTCTGGGTCAAAAGGAGTGTAGATTCTGAAGTCCTCACAAAGCCATTCATAGAAATCACCTGGAGACTCATTGGGCTTTTGAGTAACTAAAGTCGTCTTTGTCATGTTTGTGGGCCATTTTGCCCTGTCTTGGACCCCTCTGAGGAGCACTTCCCAATATTGCTGGGGTGCAGTCAGTCCCTGTTCAGTTTTGAAGTCCCAATTAGCTTGGGTTTCTGGTGCCACTTCTCGTGCCCAATCTTCTGGGTTTAAGATTCCAGTAGAGGCCTGTTCCTGCAGCCACTTTTGCGCTTTCATCAGAATTCATCGTCTCTCCTCTGTATTAAATAAAGTCTGGAGGAGTTGGCAATCATCCCAAGTAGAACAATGTGTTTGCAAAATGGATTCCATGAGATCAATAAGGGCCTGGGGCTTTTCTGAGTAGAAGGGGGTGTGGTGCTTCCATTTTAAGAAGTCTGTAGTTGTGAAGGGCTGGTAGTATAATACAGGCTTCCCAGGTTGGATGGTCCCATTTTTGCCTATCTGGGCCAGACCCTGTGTTTCATAAAGGGGCATCTGTAAAGTGGGTTGTGCCAACTGGAGTCTCCTTGCTAGTGGGGTTGCAGGGCTTTCCTCAGAGAGGGTCAATGTTCCTGGAGAGGCTGAAGGTAGAGGTTTTTCTGGGAGATCTGGCTGCATTCCTGGGCTAGGATGAGAGACCAAAGGTGGGGGTGTTTCTGGGAGATCTGCCTGTGCTCCCGGGCCAGGAGGAGAGGCTAGAGTGGCCAGAACATTGGTGGTGGTGGTGGGGGTTCCTCCTCTGAGGATCCTTGATGAATGACTGGCTTCCGGAGCCCTGTTCCCTGTGTAACCAAGACCCTCCTCTGTCCCTTTATTCCAATAGAACCCAAGGGGGCAGAGTCTGGGTTATCTCCAACTAAGAGTCAATGTATGGAAACTGATTGGGGCAGCCAGGAGTTCCTGTGACCACCAGCCACAATGCATGGACCCTGGCTATATCCAGGGCCCATTCTGAGGGCCAGTCAACATTATAAGTGGGCCACTCTACTTCACATAATGCTCGGAGGGTGCCAGGGTTCATCCAGATTCCTTAATCTCCAGAAAAACCCTTTTTGAAATTCTTGAGCATGCAGTTTAAGACAGTAGGTTTTGACTGTGATGAGCCCATACCCTGCACCGGTGGCACAAGACAGACAAAGGAAGGGGTTGCCTCTTTCAAGGGCACTCAGATGCCCTCCTGTCTGCACCTCTCACAAGAACTTGGGCTTGTCTTAGCTAAGGTGCCAGGTAAATTTTGGGTTGGACATTATGCTGTATGATGTAGCCATGGAAAACAGGTTAGGGCCCACACTGGCTCCATAGCATATGCCAAAGAGTCACCGACTGGTACAGCAGATGCAAGCCTCTGCCGTCCTCACTCACTCACACAGTCACTCAGAGGTTATGCAGTCCCTCCCACAGGGATTGCCCTATTCTGGAATCTTGGTACTCTAGATTTCAGGAGGTGCTCAATCTCCTCTTCCATCTGGAGATGGGCCTGACTGAGGGCTTGGCACCTGGGGCCTTACCTTTCCAGAGTCTTCTGGCACAGTTCAATCTGCCTCCCCACTGAGTCAGATCGGGGTGTAGGGACGTGGCCTGTGAGGACTGCCTCAGAAGGAGGTCCCATCAAAAGGATAGGCAGCGCCCACCTCATCTGTTCGCTCAGAAATCACCATTGGCCACACCCATTAGCCCCAAGCCGGAGGCACAATGGGCCTGTGCGGTTGTGTTTCTCAGTCAGGGAACCAAATGTTGTGGTCAGCCGGAAGTAACCCAAATGGCACACTTGGGAGCATGGATGAACAAAGTTTTATTACACGCAGGCCCAGAGGAGAGTTCACTCTCAAATTTCTGAGCCCTGTTTTCTGATTTTCATAAGTTTATATAGGCACACTAAGTGGGCAAATTCCTAAGCAAGCAGGCAGCTAGGGTTACAAAGACAGAGAAGCAGGTTGGCTTATCTTTCTAAAAGCAGAAGACCATTAGGGAGGGAAAGAGTCATTATCTGTATAGAGTTGTAAATTTCAATTCAAAGAGGCAGCCTGGGTGCTTATCTTCCTGACATGGATTCCATGAATAAAAGGCAGGAAGGATGGGAGAGAGGGAACAGGGACCAAGGGGAGTTTATTTTTTAAAGCTGTGGGTTTCTGCTGAGGGTGGGGTTGGGGTCCTGGCACTTCCCTCATCATGAGTAGCGGAGGTACAAAGGAAACTAAAATCTCAACCCCACAGGGTATCTTCAGTTACAGTGAAGGCATTTATTGGAAAGGAGTGGAACCCAGAAGATTGGGGTGGAGACATATGGGATGATGGTAATAATGGCGGGGACATTGGAACCCTAAATACTGCAGAGACTTTAATAGATAAAAATGCGATGGCTGGCACTGCGGAGACACACTTTGCCAACCTTGTATCAGCCAGCCTCCAGCCTGCCCCCAGGGAGTCTGGGCATCCTTCCAGCCCTGAGGTGGGCACCAGCCAAACTAAAGCCTGCATTGCCCAGCTTCTGCTATGCCTCAGAGTGTCTGGATCTCCTCCCAGCCCTGTGCCGGGTGCAAAACCTCCAGCATGCACTGCCTAACCTCCACCTTGCCCTAAGGAATCTACCTTTCAACACCTGCCTGAAGAGATAAATTCTGTCTCACCTGGAAAAAATACAAAGGAATGCCTGTAGGTCAATAGCTTGCAAGACATTTTGAATCCTTCTGTTTATCTAGCCCCACCACCCCTCTTCTCTTTGAGACCTAGTACTAGACCAAAATCATAAAAAGCCCCCAAAGGTGAAAGACAAAGTGTGACCCATGAGGAAGTGTGCTATAGTCTGAAAGAACTGCATGAGTTTTCCAACTTATATAGACAGAAATAAGGGGAATATGTGTGGGAATGGATTCTAAGGTATTGGATAATGATGAAAGGAATATGAAGTTGGATCATGCTGAATTGATTGATATAGGTCCACTAAGCAGAAATTCTGGATTCAATGCTGTAGCTCAAGGGGTTACAAAGGGCTCCAATAGTTTGTTTGGGTGGCTGACTGAAACATGGACCAAAAGATGGCCTAGTATGTCTGAGGTTGAGATGCCTGATTTGCCATGGTATTCAGTAAAGAGAATTCAAAGGTTAGAGAGATTAGAATGCTAGAATGGATTTACCATTTGAGAACTGCACACCCACCCCAGTAATGCCCATAGGACACACCTTTAATCAGGTCAGTGAAGAATAAATTTGTAAGACTAAACCCATCTTCCCTGCAGAGCTCTGTGGTTGCTATTCCCTGTAGTACAGATATTATTGTAGGGAGGGCTGTAATGGAATTAGAATCCTTAAACATTATTGGGATGATTGTAACCTTGGGTCAGTAAAAGTCAAGTATCCACAGTTAATCACCAAAGACATGGTGGATGTTGCTACTGCAATGAAAGGCAGATTCAAAGCAGCACTCAAAATAGTCTGAGCCACAACATTGGCTACCTATAAGTGAAAAAATGGGCAGTCTACTAAAATTCTTCTGAATCTATATAAGCAGAAGAGTTCTAGGCCAATTGAACAAAACTCTAACTCAAATTACAGATGCAGAGAATCATGGTCCCTTAATCAATTCCCATACTTGAGACTGTTTACAGACCCAGAGCCCCTTGAATGAGGAGAAGGCCTGGTGCTCTTGGGGAGGGATCCTGTTAAAGTGCCAAAAATTTATACTGTTAATCTTCCCTCCTTTCCCCAAGGAGACCTATGGCCTTTCACCAGAGTAATTGTGCATTGGGGAAAAGGAAATGATGAGACATTTCAGGGATTATTAGTCACTGGCTAATAAGTGATATTAATTCCAGGAAACCCAAAATGTCACTGTGGTCCACCAGTCAAAGTAGGGACTTATGGAGGTCAACTGATTGATGGAGTTTTAGCTCAGGTCCATCTCATAGTGGGTCCAGTGGGTCCCTGGTCCCATACTGTATTTATTTCCCCAGTTCTAGAATGCATAATTGGAATAGACATACTCAGTAACTGGCAGAATCCCCACATTGGATCCATGACTTGTGGAGTGAGGGCTGTTATGATAGGAAAGGCCAAATGGAGGCCACCAGAACTGTTTCTACCTAGCAAAATAGTAAATAAAAATCAATACTGGATTCCTGGAAGAATTACAGTGATTAGTGCCACTATCAATGTCCTGAAGGATGTATGCATGGTGATTCCTACCACATCCCCATTCAACTTTCCTTTTTGGCCTGTGTAGAAAACAGAAAGCTCTTTTAAGATGACTGTAGATAACCAGGTGATGACTCCAATTGCAGCTGCTGTCCCAGATGTGGTATCATTGCTTGAGAAAATCAACACATCCCCTGGTACTGATATGCAGTTCAATTGATCTGGCAAATGCTTTTTTTCTCAATTGCTATTAGCAAGGACCACCAGAAACAGTTTGCTCTCAGCAGGCAAGGCCAGCAGTATACCTTCTGTGTACTGCCCCATGGATATATCAACTCTCCAGCCTTGTCTTATAATATTGACCACAGGGAACCTGATTGTCTCTCCCTCCCACAAGACATCACATTGGTCCATTATATTGATGATATGTTGACAGTTCCTAGTGAGCAAGAAGTAGGAAAGACTAGAATTATTGATAAGGCATTTCTAAGAGGAGAATGGGAGATAAATCCAACAAAAATGCAGGGGACTTCCACCTCTGTGAAATTTCTAGGTGTCCAGTGGTGTGGGGCATGTCGAGATACCCCTTCTAAAGTGAGGGATAAGCTGTTACATCTGTGCTACTCCGGCCCATTTTCAGAGTGACCAGAAAACCTGCTAGTTTTGATTCAGGACCAGAACAAGAGAAGACTCTGTGACAGGTCCAGACTGCTGTACATGCTGCACTACCACTTGGGACATAGGACCCAGCAGATACAATGATGCTGGAAGTTTCAGTGGAAAATAGAGATGCTTTCTGGAGCCTTTAGGAGGCCCCTATTGGAGATTCACAATGCAGACCCTTAGGATTTTGGAGCAAAGCCCTGCCATCTTCTACAGACAACTACTCTCCTTTTGAGAAAGAGCGTTTGGCCCACTCCTGGGCCTTAGTAGAGACTGAACTCTTAACCATGGGCCATCAGATTACCATGAGAAGTGAGTTGCCTATCATGAGCTAGGTATTGTCTGACCCACCAAAATATAAAGTTGGGTGAGAACAGCAGCACTCCATAATAAAGTGAAGGTGATAATACGAGATAAGGCTCAGGCAGTCCTGAAGGCCTAAGTAGGTTACATGAGGAAGTAGCCCAAATGCCCATGGTCACCACTCCTGCCTTGTTACCTTCTCTTTCCCAGCCCACAGCTTTGGCCTCTTGTGGAGTCTCTTACAACCAGTTGACTGAGGAAGAGAAAACTCTGGCCTGGTTTACAAATGGTTCTGCACAATATGCAGGTACCACCCAAAAGTGGGTAGCTGCAGCACTGCAGCCATTTTCTGGGACTTCCCTGAAGAACAAGGGTGTGGGCAAATCCTCCCAGTGGGCAGAAATTTGAGCAGTGCACCTGGTTGTCCATTTTTCTTTGAAGAAGAAATGGCCAGAAGTGTGTTTGTATATTGATTCATGGGCTCTTGCCAATGGTTTGACTTGGTGATCAAGGACTTGGAAGGAACATGATTGGGAAATTGGTGACAAAGGTTCTGGGGAAAAGGTATGAGAACAGACCTTTCTGAGTTGGAAAAAACATAAAAATATTTGTGTCCCATGTGAATGCTTAACAGAGGGTATCTTCAGCAGAGAAATATTTTAATAATCAAGTGGATAAGATGGCCTACTCTCTAGCTAATGTTCAATCTCTTTCCCCAGCAACTCCTGCCATTGCCCAATGGGTTTATGAAAAAGTGGCCATGGTGGTAGGGGCGGAGGTTATGCATGGGCTCAGCAACATGGTCTTCCCCTCCACAACACCAACCTGGGTACAGACACTGCTGAATGCCCAATCTGCTAGCAGCAGAGACCCACACTCAGCCCCTGATATGGCACCATTCCCTGAGGTGATCAGCATGCTACCTGTTGGCAGGTTGATTACATTGGATGACTTCCACCATGGAAAGGCAATGATTTGTTTTAACTGGAATAGACACATAATCCCTTTATGGGTTTGCTTTCCTGCATGTAGTGCTTCTACGAAAACTACCATCCATGGGCTTACTGAATGTCTTATCTACCACCATGGCATTCTGCACAGCACTGATTCTGATCAAGGAACCCATTTCACAGTAAATGATATGTGGGAATGGGCACATGCCCATGGAATTCACTGGTCTTACCATGTTACCCATCATCCTGAAGCACCTAGATTGATAGAATGGTGCAATTACAGAACCAACTACGTGGCTATACCTTGCAGGGCTGAGGCAGTGTTCTCCAGGAGTCTGTGTATGCTCTAAATCAACATCCACTCTATGCTGCTGTTGCTCCCTTAACCAGAATTCATGGGTCCAGGAATCAAGTGGTAAAAAAGAGAGTGGCACCACTCACTATTACCCCTAGTGGCCAACTAGGAGAATGTTTGCTTCCTGTCCCTGCAACCTTAAGATCTGCTGGTCTATAGGGCTTAGTTCCAAAAGGAAGAGTGCTGCCACCAGGGAAAACAACAATGATTCCGTGGAACTAGAGGTTAAGTCTGTCAAATGGCCACTTTGGGTTCCTCTTACCTCTGAATCAACAGGCAAAGAACTGTATTACTGCCTGGCTAGGGGTGACTGATCCTGACTATCAAGGGGAAATTAGGACTGCATCTCCATAATGAGGGTAAAGAAGACTTTGCCTGGAATACAAGAGATCCTCTAGTGTGTCTTTTTGTACTGTTATGCCCTTTGATTAAGTCAATGGAAAATTGCAACAACCCAATCCAAGCAAGACTAAAAACAGCCCAGATTCTTCAGGTATGAAAGTTTGGATCACCCCACCAGTCAAAGAACCATTGCTAGCTGTAGTGTTTGCTGAAGGTAATAGGAACATGGAATGGGTAGTGGAAGAAGGTAGTGATAAATATGAACTTTGACCACATGACCAGTTACAAAAACAAGGACTGTAATAGTCATGAATCTTCCTTGTTTCATTATGGATATGATTGTATATGTACATGAAATGAACTTCTTTGTTTTCTTCCCCAACATTTTCCTTTAACATATGACAAGTTTAATTAGTTTTATGTAATAATATTTAAGGTTGTCAAGTTTAAGAGTCCACATTACCCAAGGACTTGTACCCAATTCTGTAGGGAATTAATACATTTCCAGTTGTACACAGAAGAGTTGAACATTGTTAGGCAGAAATATATATATAAGCATTTCTGTTATTGTTTTTACCTAGAGACTAAAAATGGTTTAAAGTAATGTGTATTGCTGACAAGTTGACAAGGGGTGGGCTGTGATGGTTAATCTAATGTGTCAACTCAGCCAAGGAATTGTGCCCAGGCATTTAGTCAAGCAAGCACTGGGCTAATTGTAACACAAGTACTTTTGTGGGCTTTAGTCTTCAGTGAGTTTACTGCATAGATGTCTGATTACATCTATATTCAACCAGAGAGATTACCCTCAGCATCAGGAATGAGTGATGTTGTATCCAATCAATTGAATGCCTTAAAAGGGGAAATGATTTCAGCATTGAGAGAGAATTTCACAGCTCATCTTTGGACAGCCAACTTCTCCTGGAAACTCATCAAGGACCTTCATTGGACTTTCATCAGAGTCCCTGGTTTGCAGCCTTCCTGTGGAATCTGGATTGTGCATCCCCAGGGTCACATGAAAGAATCTTAGAAAATATCATGCTATTTACAGATATCTCCTGTTGATTCTGTTCCCTAGAGAACACTGATTTATACACCAGTTTACTCCCTTTCTTTCACATAGCAGGGCCACAATGTTGAGTCTCTTTATATGTGTCTCTTCTTTCTCTCTGTGTTCTCACTTTATATAAGACCCACTAAGAAATTAGAGACACAACCTGGTTCATGCCTTAGTCCAAGCAAAAGCCCTTAAGCAATCTACTCAATTTATCTAATTGATGTCCCTTCATTGAATTTAATGCAATCAAGGGGCCCCACACCCAAAGGAATGGATTAGTGCAAAATAATATTTCCTGGGATTCACAAAATTGAATCCATCACACCCTACTTTAAGTTTCTGGGTATATACATAAAAGTGGGTCTGCCAAGTCATATGGTCAATCTATACTTACCTTTTGAGGAACTGCCAAACAGTCTTCTAAAATAGCTGAACCATTTTACATTTCCAGCAGGCAAAGGATGAGTGTCCCAATTTATCTTCATCCTATACAACATTTGTAATTTCCTGTTGCTTATCATTTTAATAGTAGCCATTCTAGTTGGTATTAAATGGTACCTTATGGTGGTTATTTGCATTTCTCAGATAGCTAATGATGTTGGTCATCATTTCATGTGCTTTTTGGCCATTTTTAAATCTTCTTTGAAGACATTTCTATTCAAGTTTGATGCCCATTTTAAAAATTGTTTGCTTGTCTTTTTATTATTGAGATGAAGGATTTCTTTATAAATTGTGGATAGTAAACTCATATCAGCTGTTTGGCTTCCAAATGTTTCTCCATTGAGTAGGTTGTCTATTCTTTGTCATGATAAAATCCTTTGATGCACAAAAGATTTTACATTCAATGCACAAGCAACAAAAGAATAGTTAAATCAGACTTCATCAAAATTAAAAACATTAATTTAAAAATTAATTAAGAAACCCTTGACTAACACAAGGTCCTGAAGATGTTGCTGTAGCAGTTTGATATTGTTTATGAATTCCAAAAATAGGTATTGGATTATGTTTATAAACTGGTCTATTCCTCTGGCCATACTGGATTGTATTAACTTCAGAGGTTTTATTTTTACCTGATTAAATTAACATTAGGGCTTTGATTGGGCCACATCAGCAGGATGTCAAGTCCCTGCCCCTTTGGTGGGTGGGGACTCACAGTGAAAATGACATGGCAGAGTAGAGAGTGGGAGTTTTGATGCTGGATCCACAGGAAGTAAATACACATAGAAGAAGAACTCAGAGAAGCAGATACATGAGGAAAGAAAGAAGGCTCACTAGACACAGCAGAGGCCCTGGGTAGAGATATGAGCCATTCACCTGACCTTTTACAGCTGGCCTTGTGGAGAGAGCAGAGCAGATGAGCTGGAGAGAAATAAGCCCCAGAGAGAGAGAGATGAGCCCTCTAACCTACAGCTGAGAATGGAAGGAGCTGGGAACATGGAGCCTTAGAAGGAAGAAGAATGCTGAATCCTTGTAGAGACTTGCAGCCATCTTGCTCCAACACGTGGCAATAGATTTTGGTAAGAGAATAACTTATACTTTATGGCTTTGTAACTGTAAGCTTCTATCCCAAATAAATACACTTTATAAAAGCTAACGGAGGACTTCCGGGAAGATGGCAGACTAGTAAGACACGGGAATCTCTTCTCCAGAAAAATAGCTAGAGGACAAGCTGAAAGAGCCCCAAAAAAGATTTTCTAGGGTTTAGGACAGCAGGTGAAGGCTGCACACCACCCAGAGGAGAGAGTGACAGAAGAGGGAAATCGCGACTACAGAACTGTGAGTTGCAAGTAGCAGCTTCTGCTGCTGCCCGCACCCTCCCCCACACTCTTCAGAATTCTCCGGCCCCTGGGCCTGCGACCACAGACAAAGGGGGCTTCAGGGATGTGCCACTCCCAGAAAGGGGAGAGAGAGGGACACAGCCTTAGGCTGACTCAGGTTCAGACTTGAAATTTGGGCTGCAGAGCCCCACGGACCCTTCCACACTGCGGTTTGCCCTGGGAGCCTGGAAAGGACCCTTCCACATGGGGGTTTGCCCTGGGAGCCCGGAAAGGACTAGAGAAATCCGATCCTCGCAACCTCCCTCTCTTCTAGCCTAGACTAATTGTTGAGGACACCACGGGAGAGGGGAGAGAGAGCCTGGGGCTGACCCTGCTTTGGACTCCAAGGTTGGGTCTGCCCTGTCCCGAGAGCCCTTCCAGGCTGGGTGGGGCTGCGCCATTGTTTGCCTTGGAACCTGCAAGGGGCTAAAGATATACAAACCTCCCAATCTCATCCTCTACTAACAGGGACTGATTGTTGAGGATTCAGAAGGGAGTGGAAATATTTCTTAGCTGGGAAAAAGGGGGCACTATGAGAGAAGTCTGGAGAACTGTCTCAGAAAGTTTGAATCACAGGGCTTCTAGCCCCCAGACAGGAAGCTCTATCACATTGATCTGGTCTGTGTCACAACAAATATGCTCTGACCAGGCATTGAAATGAGAGCAGCCAACAAGCACCATCTCCTGGCAGACCAAGGAAGTACACATAAGAAAATTAATAAGTAAAAGAGTCTTTTCCTGGCCTCTATAGCCTCCCTGCCCAAGGCCCTAGGAAACAACTCTACAACCAATTACTGGGTCCAGTGCCCCGTTTTGAGCAACCAGCAGAACAATCCTAACAATCAAGGTTGAGCCAAAAATCAAAGAGCGGTGGTAACTCACAGCCTCCTGCCACTAAAACCCCATAAAAAAGAAAGAGATAGAGCATCTAAGTAAAATACAAACTAACCAGATGCCTAAGCACCAATAAAAAAATTACGGGGCATACTAAGAAAATAGAAGACATGGCCCAAGAAAAGGAATACAGCAAAGTCCCAGAAGAGATGCAGAATTTGAGAGAACTAATCAGTGAGATGAGCACACATTTCCAAAATCAAATTAATGAGATGAAAGAGAATATAGTAAAAGAGATCAATGACATCAAGAAGTCATTGCGCGAACGTAAAGAAGAATTTGAAATCATGAACAGAAGAGTAACGGAGTTCATGGGAATGAAAGACACAATAGGTGAAGTCAAAAATCACCATCCCAGTCCCCTCAGGATTGGAGGAAGAACTATGGACTAGAGTGGACTTGATGGTATTCTCTTGTTCACATATGGTGATTCTAGCAATGCAAGAAATTATAACAATGAGGTGGAGCCAGTGGCCACTTGACACTTTTGGGGTAGGGAGGGGATGAGCAGTTGAAATACAGGGGCTTCTTTGGGAGTTGGAGGTTATCCTGAGTACTGTTGTGGCAACGGATGTAGGCCATTTTAAATCAACACACACCACTCAAAACTGAGTGGGAGAGAGTGTGGTGTACAGTGTGAACTATGGTCTATGGTTGGTGGCAAGGCTCCAGGATGTGTAAGTTCATTGAGGGTGGTGGACCACACTGTGGGAGATGTTTATGTGGGATGTGGTGGGAGGTGTGGGAGGTGGGCAACATGGGAATCCCAGTGGGTTCCGTGTAATATTTTGGGTAATCTAGGCACCTCTTAAAATATATGTATATATATAATATAATTTTTGTAAGCAAATACACATATATGCATATATATTTATATACCATTTTGCAAATGTTTGTATGTATTGTGAGAATTTTGATTTTTACCCATAATAAAAAAAAAATACATTTGAAGCATACAACAGCAGACTCGAAATGATAGAAGAAAGAATAAGTGATACTGAAGACAGAGCAGCTAAAATTGAAGAGAGAAAAGAACAGAGAGAGAAAAGAATGGAAAAAATTGAGCAGGGGCTCAGAGAGTTGAATGACAACACAAAACGCAAGAACATACGTGTCATTGGAGTTCCAGAAGGAGAAGAGAAAGGAAAAGGGGCAGAAAGAGTATTTGAGGAAATAATAGCTGAAAATTTCCCACTCTCACGAAAGAAATGACCTTTCATGTCCAAGAAGCACACCGTATCCCAATAAGAATAAATCCTAATAGACCTATGCCAAGACACATATTATTCAGAATGTCAAATGTAAAAATAAAGAGAAAATGCTCAGAGCAGCAAGAGAGAAGCAAACGATCATGTACAAAGGATGTCCAGTAAGACTTTGTGCAGATTTCTCTTCAGAAACCATGGAGGCGAGAAGACAGTGGTATGATACAATTAGGAAACTGAAAGAGAAGAACTGCCAGCCGAGAATCCTTTCCAAGAATCATATTTGAAATTGTCCTTCAAATATGAAGGTGAATATAAAGTATTCACAAACAAACAGAAACTAAGAGAGTTTGCAAAAAAGAATCCACCTTTGCAGGAAATATTAAAGGAAGCCTTAGAACCTGAAAGAAAAAGTCAGGAGAGAGAGGCTTGGAGGAGAGTATAGAAGAAAGAAAAGCAGAAAGGATAACCAAAAGAGTAAAAAGAAAGACAAAAATAAGATGACATATGAAAACTAAAGAATAAAATGGAGGAAATAAATAGTGCATTTTCAGTAATATCATTGAATGTGAATGGATTAAATTCCCCAATCAAAAGATACAGGCTGACAGAATGGATAAAAAAACATGAGCCATCCATATGCTGCTTACAAGAAACTCACCTCAGACACAAGGATACAAGCCGGCTGAAAGTAAAAGGTTGGAAAAAGATACTCCATGTGAATAGTAAACAGAAAAGAGCAGGGGTAGCTATACTAATATCAGACAAAACAGACTTCAAATGCAAAAAAGTGATAAGAGATGTGGAAGGCCATTATATATTAATAAAAGGGACGATCCTCCAGGAAGATATAACAGTCATAAATATCTACGCACCTAACCAGGGTGCCCCAAAATATATGAGACAAACTCTGGCAAAACTGAAGGGCGAAATAGACATTTTTACAATAATCGTCGGGGACTTCAACACCCCTCTCACATCATTAGATAGAACAACTAGACAGAACATCAACAAGAAAACAGAGAAATTGAACAATATGATAAACAAGTTAGACCTAACAGACATATACAGAACACTGCATTCAAACTCAGCAGATTATACATTTTTCTCAAGTGCCCATGGATCTTTCTCCAGGATAGATCACATGTTAGGTCACAATACAGCTCTCAATAAATATAAAAAGATTGAAATTATACAAAGCACCTTCTCAGATCATAATGGAATGAAACTAGAAATCAATAACAGACAGGAAAAAAGGAAATTTGCAAATGTGTGTAGACTGAACAACACACTCCTAAATATTCAGTGGGTCAAAGAAGAAATTGCAAGTGAAATCAGTAAATATATTGAGACAAATGAAAATGAGAACACAACATATCAAAACTTATGGGATACAGCAAAGGCAGTCTTGAGAGTGAAATTTATAGCCCTAAATGCCTAAATTAAGAAACAAGAAAGAGCTAAACTCAAATATTTAACTGAACAACTTGAGAAACTAGAGAAAGAACAGCAAACCAATCCCAAAGCAAAAAGAAGGAAAGAAATAATAAAGATTAGAGCGGAAATAAATGAAAATGAGAACAAAAAAGCAATAGAGAAAATCAACAAAACCAAAAGCTGGTTCTTTGAGAAGATCAATAAAATTGACAAACCCCTCGCTAGACTAACAAAGAAAAAAAGAGAGAAGATGCAAATAAATACAATCAGAAATGAAAGGGGGGAAATTACAAATGACATCACAGAAATAAAAAGAATCATAAGAGGATATTATGAGAAACTATATGCTAACAAAGTAGACAACCTGGATGAAATGTACAAATTTCTAGAAATTCATAACCAACCTACACTGACACAACAAGAAACACAAGAACTTAACAAACCAATCACAATTAAGGAGATTGAATCTGTCATAAAAAATCTTCCAGCAAAGAAATGTCCAGGACCAGATGGCTTCAGAGGTGAGTTCTACCAAGCATTTCTAAAAGAATTAACACCAATCCTGTTTAAACTTTTCCAAAAAATTGAAGAGGAGGGAAAATTACCCAACACATTTTATGAAGCCAACATCACCCTAATACCAAAGCCAGATAAAGATTCCACAAGAAAATAAAATTACAGACCAATCTCTCCAATAACATAGATGCAAAAATTCTCAACAAAATACTTGCAAATCGAATCCAACAGCATATCAAAAGACTTATACATCATGACCAAGTGGGATTTATTCCTGGTATGCAAGGCTGGTTCAACATAAGAAAATCAATCAATGTAATACACCACATTAACAAGTTGAAGGAAAAAAACGGCATGATCATCTCAATAGATGCAGAAAAGGCATTCGACAAAATCCAACATCCTTTTTTGATAAAAACACTTCAAAAGATAGGAATAAAAGTAAAATTCCTCAATATGATAAAAGGCATATATGAAAAACCCACAGCCAACATCATACTCAATGGGGAAAGGTTGAAAGCTTTCCCCCTAAGATCAGGAACAAGACAAGGATGCCCACTGTCACCATTGTTATTCAACATTGTACCAGAAGTTCTAGCTAGGGCAATTAGACAAGACAAAAAAATTAAAGGCGTCCAAATAGGAAAAGAGGAAGTAAAACTGTCACTGTTTGCGGATGACATGATCCTGTATTTAGAAAATCCTGAAGTATCCACAACAAAGCTACTTGAACTAATAAATGAGTTCAGCAAAATGGCAGGATATAAGATCAACATGCAAAAATCAGTAAAGTTTTTGTACACTAGTACTGAACAATCTGAGGAGGAAATCAGGAAGAAAATTCCATTTTCAATAGCAACAAAAAGACTCAAATACCTAGGAGTTAATTTAACCAAGGAAGTACAGGACCTATATGCAGAAAACTACAAAACAATGCTAAAAGAAATTTTAAAAGACCTAAACAAATGGAAAGATATTCCGTGTTCATGGATTGGAAGAATAAATATTGTGAAGATATCAATCTTGCCCAAAGAGATTTATAGATTCAATGCAATACCAATCAAAATCCCAACAGCTTACTTTACAGAATTAGAGAAGGCAATTACCAAATTCATCTGGAAGGGTAAGCACACCTGAATAGCCAAAAGTACTCTGAAAAAGAAGAGCAATGTGGGAGGAATTTCACTGCCTGACATTGAAACATATTACAAAGCTACAGTGGTCAAAACAGCATGGTACTGGCATAAAGATAGACATATCGATCAGTGGAATAGAACTGAGAATCCAGAAATAAACCCTCACCTATACAGTCAACTGATTTTTGACAAACCTACCAAGCCCACGCTGATGGGAAAAAACAGTCTCTTCAACAAATGGTGTTGGGAGAACTGGATATCTATAACCAAAAGAATGAAAGAGGACCCCTTATCTCATCCCCTATACAAGAATCAACTCAAAATGGATCAAAGATCTAAATATAAAAGCCAGGACCATAAAACTACTAGAAGAAAATGTAGGGAAACATCTTCAAGACCCTATAGTAGGTGGTGGTTTCTTGGACTTCACACCCAAAGCACGTGCAACAAAACAAAAAGCAGATAAATGGGACCTCCTCAAAATTAAACACTTTTGCACCTCACAGGACTTTGTCAGAAGGGTGAAAAGGCAGCTGACTCAATGGGAAAAAATATTTGGAAATCACATATCTGATAAGGGTTTAATATCCAGGATATATAAAGAGATGTTACAGCTCAACAATAAAAAGACGACCCAATTAAAAAATGGGCCAAAGACTTGAATAGACATTTCTCCGAAGAAGAAATACAAATGGCAAAAAAACACATAAAGAAATGCTCAACATCACTCATGATTAGGGAAATGCAAATCAAAACTACAATGAGATATCATTTCACACCTATCAGAATGGCCACTATTAAAAGACAGAGAACTACAAGTGTTGGAGAGGATGTGGAGAGATAGGAACACTTCATCACTGTTGGTGGGAATGCAGGATGGTACAACCACTATGGAGGACTGATTGGCAGTTCCTAAAGAAGTTGAATATAGACTTGCCACATGACCCTGCAATTCCACTACTGGGTATATACCCAGAAGAACTTAGAGCAGTGACACGAACTGACATCTGCACACCGATGTTCATAGCCACATTATTCATCATTGCCAAAAGCTGGAAACAACCCAGGTGTCCATCAACAGATGAATGGATAAACAAACTGTGGTCTATTCACACAATGGAATATTATGCAGCTGTAAGAAGAAATGAAGTCATAAAGTATATGGCAACATGGATGAATCTGGAGGACATTGTGTTGAGTGAAGCAAGCCAGTCACAAAAGGACAAATACTGTATGAATGCATTACTATGAACCAAATATATTGTGTAATATATTGTTTGATTCACACACACACACACAAAAAAAAAACAAAAAAACAAACAAAAAACAAAACAATAAAAAATTTTACATGTATCCATTACATTTAATTGAGAAATGTATATATTTATTCATCTGTGTTTACTTTTTAGTTTTCTATTGCTTATGTTTTCAATTATTAAATGTACAAAATAAAGTTAAAAAAAAAAAAGCTAACGGATTTCTGGTACTTTGCATCAGCATCCCTTTGGCTATTACAGTTGCCCTATGTTTTATTCTTGGAGTTTGATAATTCCAGCTCTTATATTTAGGTCTTTGATCCATTTTAAATTGATTTTTGTATATGGTGTGAGACAGGGATCCACAATCATGTTCTGCATATGGAGATCTAGTTTTCCCTGATTCATTAATTGACCAGTCTATTCTTTTATAATTAAATTCACTCAACACCCTTGTCAAATATCAGTTGGCCATAAATATGAGGGTTGAATTTTTAATTCTCAATTTTATTTCAGTGGTCTTTGTGGTAGTTTGAGAATGGATGTATGCCAGAGAATCATATTCTTAAAGCTAGTCTATTCCTGTGGTTGTGAACTTGCTTTGAGTAAGACATTTTGATTAGGTTACTTCAAGTAAAGTTTAGTTCAGGCAGGATCTCAATCCTATTACAGGACTCCTTTATAAATGGGACAAATACAGACAGAGAGACAGAGAAGATATTTAAGCCAGAAGCTGAAAGCAAGAAAACACAGAAGAGAAGAGAGATACCAGTAGACACTGCCATGCACCTTGCCATGTGCCTTGCCACATGACAAAGGAGTCCAGGATCACTGGCAGCCCGTAATGAGGGAAAATGCATGACCTCATGATGTCTATATTAGTCATCCAAAGGGGTGCTGATTCAAAATATAAGAAATCTGTTAGCTATCATAAAGGGGAAGAAGCTTATAATTACCAGGGCATAAAGCATAAGTTACTTCCCTCACCAACGTATATTGCCACATGTTGGGGCAAGATGAATATCAACATCTGCCAGGGTTCAGGCTTCCTGGGTTCCTCTCTTCCCAGAACCTGCTTCTCTCTAGGCTCAGCTTTTCTGTTATCTCCACAAGGCCAGCTGTAGACTATCAGGCAAATGGCTTGTTTCACTTCCCAGAGCCTTTTCTCTTTCCTCACGACCAAGCTCCTTTGTGTGCTTACTTCCCTGAGGCTCCAACCCAAAACCTCCCACTTTCTCTTTTGCCATGTTGTTTTCTCCATGAGTCCCCAACCACTAAGGGGGCTGGGACTCAACATCCTACTGATGTGGTCCAGTAAATGCTTTAATCATTATTTAATCAAGTAAAAGTAAAACCTCTGAATCCAATACACTCTAATATGGACAGAGGAAAATGCCAGTTAACAAATATAATCCAATATTTCTTTTTGGAATTCATCAATAATATCAAACTGCTACACTCCAACCTCTCAACTCCAAAAATACATTACAATATTCAAAAAATTAAATCAATAGCAATGCTGAATACAAAATCATATCACATTCAGTTTAAAGAAATTCAGTTTGTCTTGGGCAAAGTCCCATCTGCTGTAGACCTTTGAAAACTAAATAATTTATCTGCTTCCAATACACAAATGGACAGACAGAGGATAAACATTTTCATTACCATAAGGAGAATTTGTGATGGAAACATGAGTCACAGGTCCTCTATACTTCAGTAAAACTGCAGGGCATCCTCCATTTAATTTCAAATTCTGAAGGTCATTCTTAAGGTGATGGTTTCTTCTCCTTTGAGCCACATGTGGACCCAAACTTTCTACAGGCTTGTCCAATGGCCATTTTCTTGGTTCCACCCTCATCAAGCATCTGGATGTTGATCAAGCTCCAGACCTCACCCTCAAGGAGCATTGGGGTGATTGCCACACCTTACTTGATCTTTGGGTTAGAGTCTTAACCCCCATAGTACAGTGAAGTGAAGACAACATCCTCCTTAACCTTTGGCATACAGGTTCAACCCTCTCAGAGCAATGAGTTCCCCAAATCCATGGGGAAAAGCCTGCCCCTCTCAGACCTATGGGTCATTGACCTCAACCTCCCTAATCCTTGCAGAATGTGCTCCACCCTCTCTGCATCCTGTGGAGGCAAAGCTTTCACAGAACATTGGGTGGGAACATCCACCTTCTTCAACTACCTAGGCAAACTCACCCACTCTGTACACATGGATAGGGTTCCTCTCTTGGCCCAATGTGATGTCTCTCTCTCTTTTTTAAATATATTTTTTATTTTTAAAATATACATAGATTACATAAAATGTTACATGAAAAATATAAGGAATTCCCATATGCCCAATTCCCCAGACCTCCAACTTTTCCCCACATTAACAACTTCTTTCATTAGTGTAGTACATGCATTGCAATTGATGCACACATTTTGGAGCATTGCCACTAAGCATGGATTAGAGTTTACATTGAAGTTTACACTCCCTCCAACTCAATTCTGTAGGTTATGGCAAGATATATAATGACCTGTATCTGTCATTGCAATGTCACTTAGGTCAATTCCAAGTCCTGAAAATGCCTCCATATTGTACCTCTTTTTCCCTCTCCCTGACTACAGCACCTCAAGTGGCCACTGTCTCCACTTCAATGATATAATTTCTTCCATTGCTATAGTCACATGCCCATAGTAGAATTCCAGTAAGTCTACTCTAATCCATAT
Organism: Tolypeutes matacus; assembly: GCA_026826555.1. Taxonomy (NCBI): domain Eukaryota; kingdom Metazoa; phylum Chordata; class Mammalia; order Cingulata; family Chlamyphoridae; genus Tolypeutes; species Tolypeutes matacus. The sequence goes on along the minus strand of JAKSZT010027144.1, from coordinate 166,471 downwards.
TTTATTCCCCAATCCTGAGGATTCTGGGATGGTGATGCCCACTCTGCCTCTAATTGAGAGGGAGCTTTGATCCCAAATGGCAGATGGATGGGATTCTCTTGCTTGCATTTGTAGACTCTCTCAGTTACTTGGTGTGGTGTTTGTCCATCCTCACCTCCTTGTTAGTTGTCCTGGATGAGTCCAATGAACTGGAGAATAGGTGTAGTAACTGCCAAGGTGATGTCTTAATTCCAGATCTCAGCTTTGATTGTTTTCCTCTTAAAGCTGTTTCTCCTTAAATCTCTCCTTTCCATGTACTCTTTAGTCCAAGCTGACAGTGGTTTTGTTCATACTGCTCTCTCAAAAAGCTTGTTGGTTTAGCATGCAAGAAGCAGGGGTCCAAGCCCTCAGGCAGTAAGACTTTCCATAAGTCTTTCCAAAATAACTGAACCTTCAATCCTGATTTCCAAGTTCCAAGTTTAGTTATGTCCTCCAATGGGGCATTATCATCTGGGATCTTGAGATCCAAGTGCTTGGATTTCAAGGATCAGTTTCTCCTTGTAACAATACCATGATTTTTTGATTATTATGAATTTGTAATGTTTTTAGATTGTACTGTGTATTTCTTCCAACTTCATACTTCCTTCTCAAGATGGCTTTGACTATTAGGAATGCCTTACCATTGCATATAATTTGACTACTGGTTTTCCATTTCTGCAAAGAAGGCTGTTGAAATTTTGATTGGGATTCTGTTTAATCTGTAAGCTCTCTTGAGCAGCATTGCCATTTTAAGAATATTTAGTTTCTCTCTCCATGAACATGTAAATCCTTCCATTCTTTTAGGTCTTTGACTACTTTTATCAATATGTTTTTGTTTTCTGTTTACATATCCTTTACATCTTTTGGTAGATTGATTTTTAGGTATTTTATTATTTGAGTTTTTATTGTAAATGGATTTTTCTTGATTTCTTCTTTAGATTAATTACTCATGCATGAGAAACTACTGCACGTTTTGCTTTTGTACCATGCTACATTGCTGAATTCATGTATTAGCTCTAGGAGCTTTGTTGTGGAGTTTTCATGATTTTCTATGTATAGGACCATACAATCTGAAAACAGGGAAACTTTTAATTTTTTCTTTTCCAAATTGGATGCCTTTTATTTCTTTTACTTGCCTAATTGCTCCCAGTACAATAATGAATGACAGTGGGGACAGTGGGCATCCATTTGTTGTACAGATCTTAGATGGAAAGTTTTCAATCTATTACCATTGAGTATGTTA
>JAKSZT010027144.1:21842-164810 GCA_026826555.1 Tolypeutes matacus | reverse complement strand
TACAAATGTTTGTATGTATTGTGAGAATTTTGATTTTTACCCATAATTAAAAAAAAAAAAAAAAAAAGAAAACAGTGGACTTTTTCTTTATATTGCAAAAAAAAAAAGGTCAACATAGAATTATATATCCAATAAAAATAACTTTCAAAAATAAAGATGGCATTGGCTTTTACACACATTTGAAGTTTAACAAATTCATCACCAGAATACTCATATTACAAGAATTTAAAAGGAAGTTCTTTAAGAAGAAGGATGAAGTATGAGGTTTGAAAATATGTATCTACACAAAGAAATTAAGTGCATCAGAAAATGTAAATATATAGATAAACACATAACCTCTTCTAGTATTAAAAATTCTGTTAAGAGGGGGACAGATGTGGCTTAAATGGTTGGTCATCCGTCTCCCATATGGAGGGACCCGGGTTCGATAACGGGGACCTCCCGGTAAAAAAAAAAAAAAAAAAAAAATTCTGTTAAGAGATAATTGACTTCATAAACAAAAATAATAACAATATTTTGAGAGTCTTAAAGCATACATATATATGTTAAATATTTGACAAAATTAGCCCAAAGACCATGGGGGGGTATCTGTAAGTATATTATTGTATTATTTTTATACTAAGTGTGAAGTGATATAAAATCAAATGAAGGTAGTCTTATATTAGTTAAACATGTATGCAATGTATTCTAAAGCAAAAAACAGTCAGAAAACAAAGAATTGAAACTATCAAGGAAATAAAGAAGATAAAATATGCTTAATTAATCCAAATGATAGGCAAAAAATATTAAAAATAAACAAGGCATAAGGAGGTGAAAATACAAAATAGCAATATCATATGATTAAACCTAAACATAGCAATAATTGTAATTAATATAAATTGTATAAATAACAACTAAAAAGTAGAGATACTCTGAAAGAATTCAAAGACAAGACTCAATTCTATTAGGCTTTAAAAATGTATTTTAAATTCAAACAAATATTTGAAAAGAAATAAATTTATAAAATGCTATCATTAATTGAAAGAAAATTGGAATAGTTAAATTATTTAATTAGTATCAGGTAAAGTAGATTTCAGAAAAAAATATTAAGCATAATGAAGTCATTTTAAAATGATTTCAGGGTCATAAATAAATCCCAAACCTACATGCATGAAATAATAAAACTACAAAGAAATGATGTGAAACTGGTAAAACTGCCAGAAAAAAATACACATATGAACATTTAGAATTGGAGATTATTTTGGATATCCACCCTCTCTTCATTGACACCTGAGAACAAAGATAATATTCTGTAATGGTTTCAACTCTTTGAACTTCATACAAAAGTCTTTATGGCTCACTATTTGGTCTATTTAGCAAAGTCCTATGTGCATTTGAAAAATGTAAAATAGGCAGTTTGGGGGTACAGTGTTTTACAAATGTCAGTAAGGTGTACTTGAAAAGCTGGATTGCTCAAGTCTTCTATCTATCCTTATTTTTATCTGATATTCTGTCATGTTTTGGAGATTGTATTAGTAAGGGTTCTCCAGAGAAACAGATGTGAATTATAATGTAAATAGTTTCACATTTATTATAGAAATTGGCTCACATGAATGACAGTAGGGATGAGCAAGTTCTAATTCCAAAGGGGAAGTAACAAGCTGGGAAAATCTTTGAAGGTTTTTGATGAAATTCCAGGAGAAGCTGGCTCACTGAAATAGAGATGGAAATTTTTCCTTTTGATGGTTGAGATCATAAGTTCTCCTTTTAAGGATTTAGAAGATTTGATAAGACTTCTCACATTGTTGAAAAAAATCTCCTTAGTTGATTGTAGATGTTATTTGCCAAATATGGAATCAGCTTACTAATGATTTAAATCCAGGAAATATCCACACAGCAATAATCAGGCTGGTGCTTGCTTGCCAAATAACTGCACACCATAATCTAGCCAAGTTCACTCATGAACTTAAGCATAACAAATTGTTTTGGTTTGCTGAGGATGCTGATGAAAACACCACAAATGGGTTGGCTTTTAAAAAGGAAATTTATTTGAGATAAAATCTTATAGTTCCAAGGCTGTGAAAATGTCCAAATCAAGACATCATCAGAGATGCTGTCTCACCAAAAGACAAAATCCTGGATCCCTGTCATGTGGCATGGCAAGATAGCAGCCAGTCACCAGAGTTCTCTCTTTAAAATGACAGGGTTAAAATGGTGGCTCTCTTTTTCTGTGTGGTTCTGCTTTCTCTGCTTTTATAAAACTCCAGCAAGAAGGCAGAGACCTAACCTGGGTTGTGCATCACTAAAATAGTCCAATCAAAGAACCTAAAGTGATCTAAACAAAACTGATCTAACTAAAGTTCCCTTAACTAAGTCTAATCAAAAGTCCCCATCAATACTGCATTTATAGACACAGGAATGGGTTAGCTAAAGAACATAACTTTCTGGGGTCCACAAATGACAAAGCAGGATACAGAGCTATGCCTTAAAAATGTTTAATTATAATATTGTTTCCACATATCTCATTTTAGTTCTCTTAATTTTGCTTTATATATTGTGATTTTATATTATTAGGCCCATAAAATTGCCATGGAATTTATTTGAATGAACATTTCAAAATGAGTTTTATAAAGTGTCACAGTAAAGATGAGTATTTCTATTAGGGAATAGGTTTCCAAATTGATTCATACACAATGGGGTTTCGACTGATGTGTGAAGAACAAAATTTAAGAATCTCTGTTTAAATATATTGTGCTGTCATTTTAGTAAATAATATTATGTACACATTGCTTATTACACAATGCTTTTCTACAACAGAAACATAATAATGTATAAAGGCACAGTCATATAGAAGGGAACATAGTATTATTTTACTGAAAATCCTATGTAATAAAAAGAACATTTTCAGGAAGAGTAATAGTTTGTAAAGTAATAATTCTGCTCATTTAACTATCATATCAGTACTTGTTAATTTTGAATCATATTTTATATCATTAATTAAAATGGGAATGGCTTCAAACAATTATCCTAACTTTTTCCTGAATAAAACTTTCTACTCATAACTCTGTTCACAGCCTCCTTTATCTGCTTGTTTCTAAGACTATAGATTATAGGGTTCAAGAAAGGAGGGACTATAGAATAGAACACAGAGGTGGCCACGTACTGAATTGTGGGTGAGCTGGAGGTTGGCTTCATATACACAGAAGCAATTGAGCTGATAAAGACAATCACCACGAAGATGTGAGGAACACAGGTGGAAAAGGCCTTTCCTCGCTCTCCCCTACTTGGAAACTTGAGCACAGTAGAAAATATGTGAATATAAGATTTGATGATTAAGGCAAAGCAGCCACCACCCAAAATCACCACAGAGATAAAAATTAAAATTTCATTGCTGAAGGTGTCAGAGCAGGAGAGCTTCGATAAGGAGGGCATGTCTCAGAAGAACTGATGGACTACATTGGACTGACAGAGGGGCAGCCAGAATGTGTTGCCAGTGTGGAATGCAGAGTAAATCATACCAGTGAGTACTGAGGCCAGAGTCATCTGGACACAGACACGAGAGTTCATGACCACAGGGTAGTGGAGGGGCTGGCAGTCACGGGCCATAATGGTGAGGAACAGCAGCTCTACTTTAGCAAATGTAGTCACGAGGAAGATCTGAGCTGCACATCCAGCCATGGAGATTGCTGTGTTGTCAAGCAGGAAGATGATACATGCCTTGGGGACTGTGACAGAAATGTAGCACATGTCCAAGACAGAGAGATTCCTAAGAAAGAAATACATGGGGGTGTGAAGACTCTGTTCAAGCCTGGTTACTGTGACAATGAAAAGGTTTCCCAAAAGTGTTGCCAAGGACATCAGTAGAAATAGCATGGCATGTAAGACTCTGAACACACATCAGAAAATCTTGTAAGCAGGAATTCAGTCACTGTGGTAGAGTTGGGCATCTTAGGAAAATTGGCCTTGGTCATGGAAAGACAGACAAAAATTCCCTTTTAAAAAAACATGAAGAATCAACATGGAGAATTAATTAGTCTAAATATATTCATTGTTTCACTTTGGCCCAATTTTAGTCTCTCTAGTTTGTTTTTGGTTAGTAGCATATAACATAATGATCCTCATGTTCATTATGATCCCTCCTTGTGACACTTATTTAATGGTAGGGGTAGCAGTAAAATGTAATCTTTAAGAGCTTATGACTATGTTTGCATATATATGTTTTATCACCTACTAGTTATAAAACAAATCTATTAGAAGTTAAAGGATTGTGTGGAAGGTTAAAATATTTCATATAGATAATTTCTATGCATCCCTTTGTCATTAGGAATATTCCCAGAATGTTAATATTTATGATTGTATGATGACAAAACAGAATCTGAGTAGAGATAGGAGGGTACTATTTATTCGAAGCCTCTCAGAATTTTATAATCAGTTTTTAATCCATTCCCTGGCCACCAGGTAGAAAATTGTTTTAATCTTCACATCACCAGCTATGACTTTTGCTACTGATTTCATTTGAAAATTAACCCTTAAAGTGTCCTCTCTGATGACACATATTCACTGGCTATACACAATCTTCCTAGTACCTCCCCACCTCTTTCTTTCTATCCCCCCTCTTTTTATATATACACCTTTATCTTTACATTTTATTCTTCAACATATCTTTGTCAATTATTAGTAGTTTCTTAAATGCTTTCTGGCTTCATTATGTTTCCTCAATATACTTGAAAAAATAATCAACCAAGTGAATTATATTACCAGCTTTCACTTATTTATTATTTCTTTTATAGTTTACATTATTCACATGTTATACACTTCACTTCTCATTGTAACTCCAAAAATTGGGAACTAGAACATGCAAAAAAAGAGTAGGTAAATGAAAGGTCAAGGACACTTATTAAATGATGTAAATGTAAGTGGAAGAGTGGATGTTAAATGTCACATTTGTCTGCTCAGATATTGCATTGCCACAAGGAGCATTTTCTCCAGCATAATTCCTGATCCTACTGAGATTCAATGTTTCCCACCACACCAATGCAAAATCCTCACTCAGGCTCAGTGTTCACTAGTATGGCAATATTCAAACTTTTGGATCCTTTATTAAATCACAATGATCCAGAGCTGAAATTTCTCTCCACTGTTTACCTACATATAGATTACTAGGTGGTCTATGAGAACTGTTCAAAACTATTTTCTAGATTGCTTCATATTTTAATATTCTTGGCCTTACCCAACATTATGTGATCACTTCAACTCAGAGTTATTTATTATGATTTGGGTTTCAAATGCTTTAGAAGAGAAAAATATCTGTATTGCCCCAGTCTCTACTCAATGTCAGCATACATTGTCTATAGCCATTTAAAATATCTTAAAAAAATTTTGTCTTAATATATTTAGAATTTCATACATTAAAAAACATATATAGTTTCACTCATCTGTCCCCATTATCTCTTTTCTTGGGTTGAGTGGAAACATCTATTCTAAGACCAATTCACCACTCCAGTCTTCATTGTCTCTCCTCTTTCACTGAGTAAATATTTCTCACTAAAGGCCATTATAAGTGTCTCATGCTTTTCCATATTCTCCTTGAATTTAAATAGATGCTGAGGTTTCTTAGTTTAAAAATTTTAAAAGTCCCTTGCAACTCTTGATATATTTATATTACCTGTGGGGAAAATGCATTATTTATTAACAATATAAGGTTAAATAAATTAAGTGTATTGATTCTTTGATTATATATCAAACATTATTATATTTCCCATAAAATCTGGACATGTTTCAGAACTTGAATAAGCTGAGATAGAAAGATATTGCTTGATGTGCGGGTCATTACTGAATGTTTTTCCTTTATAATATTCCCTTTCACAATCAGCATTAGCTAAAACCTTAATTCTAATGTGAAAAAGTTTTCTTCTGAATTTGTTTAAATTGTCTGTTTTCCATGCTTACTTGAAACCATAGAGTGTGCATTTTCAGACTTGCTTACATTTTCATTTTTTAATTCTCAATATTAAAGCACTTTATATATTCGTTTTGGTATTTCCTTTTTCTCATGACAAATATAACTACTTATATCATAGAGAACCTCTGCTGGCTGTAGGAAGGCAGGGCCTGTGTCACTTTCAGTCTCACATCCTGATTGCATAGAAAAAAAGCTTTTCCTCATTATGATCTCCTTTATTTCAGGATCCCTCAAAATGATTCAATAATGCATCAATATTTCACAAATGGAACACAGAGTGAATATCTTTTATAATTTCACAATTACCAATCAAGGGCAGGTTTCCAGCATGAATTACTTATGTGTCAGCACAGCAGATTTTAATATGTGCAAACTTTAGGAGAAGGCATGTTTTACATCCTAAGTATGCCTTTTTTTTTTTTTTTTTTGCTATGTAGCTATGGAGAGCTTCAAAAATATCTTTTGACTCTCAGTTTCCTTTACTATAAATTTATAAAAAAACCTACTTCATGAATTTAATATGTTTAAAAAATTCAAATAGAGATTCTTATAATGGTAGTTACGCTGAAAAAAAAAAGTAAATCAAAGAGTACCAAACATAAAAAGGTGTTTAAGCATGTGATTCCTTCAGCACTTACAATTCTTCTATATTAAATTCATATTACTATTATTTTTTAAAGCAAACAATGAAGTAAGGAAACCCTAGTGTTCTGCATTTGCTAATATGATTTTCTAAAATAGAAGTATTACTTAATGTAAAATGTTCCGTAGAGATAAATAGAGATTGCAAAACTGATAATAGTTTTAAACAGTATACAGGTTGCAGGAGGATAACCAGCAAAATAAAGTTCTCCTGAGATAACCAGATCATTACACAGGTGTTCCCATCCATCAAATTGTAAAAGCAAATGATTTATAGTGTTTTATGCAAAGAGTTGAAGAAATAGAAAATATATTTTAGTCATTAATATATTCATTTGTTTATTTGCTGATTGAGACATCCATGTAATCTTTAATTTATTTATAATTAAATCTATGTTTCAAGATATTTTAGAGTGAATTATATGTAGACATTTATCTAAAATAATTATGAACTAATGCTTACATGTCTTTCACGATATGTTAAGAGAAAGCCCTCGAATTACATTTATTTTTATGACAGGAATTGTTTTATTCACTATGTATCACATGAATATAGCAGAGTGCTTGGTAAAGAGAAAATATTAAGCCAATAAATACTGAATATTTGTGAACATTAGTAAAATTGTCAAAACCATAGCTAGACTAACAAAGGAAAAAAGAAATAAGATGCAAACATAAAATAAGAAACAAGGAAGGGAATATCAACACTGACTCCACAGAAATCAAGAGTATCATAAGAGGATTATTTGAAAAATTATATGAAAACAAGGTGGATAATTAAGAGGAAATGGACAAATTCCTAGAAACACACAAGATGCCCACATTGTCAAAAGAATAAATTAATGAACTGAACAGACCAATCATAAGTAATGAGATAGTAATAGTCATAAAAAGCCTACCAATGAAGAAGAGCTCAGGACCAGACAGCTTCACAGGTAAAAGAACTAAAACAAATCCTGCTTAAACTCTTCCAAAGAATTATAGGGAACATTGCCTAATTCATTCTATGATGCCAAAATTACCATTCTACTAAAGCCAAATATGATGCCACAAGAAAGTAAAACTATAGAACAATCTCTCTAATGAAACTAGATGCTAAAATTCTCAACAAAATACTATACTTACTAATCATATTCAACAGTACATCAAACAAATTCTACACCATGACTAGTGGGTTTCATTGCTGGTGTGCAAGGATGGTTCAACATAAGAAAATCAATCAATGTAATACACCTCATAAAGAGATCGAAAGAAAAAAACCACATGATCATCTTTATAGATGCAGAAAAAGCATTTGACAAAATACAGGAAACTTTCCTTATAAAAACACTGCAATAGATAGGAAGAGAAGGAAACTTCCTCAACATGATAAAGGCTCTATATGAAAAACATACAACTAACATTGCATTCCATGGTGAAATCCTAAACGCTTTCCCTCTAAGATCAGGAAAAGAAAAAGATGTCTGCTTTCACTGCTTCTATTTAACATTGTGTTAGAAGTTCTTGCTTGAGCACTTAAACAAGAAAAAGATATAAAAGGTATCTAAATTGGAATGGAAGAAGTAAAAATTTCACTATTTGCAGATGACATGATCCTATACATAGAAGCCCTGAGAAATCTACAACAAAATTTCTAGAGCTTATAAATGAGTTCAGTAAACTTGCAGGTTTTAAAATCAATTTGCAAAAATCAGTGGCATTTTGGTACACCAATATTGAGCAATCCAAGGAAGAAATCAAGAAAAAAAAATCCCATTTACAATAGCAAATAAAGGAATCAAATACCTAGGAATAAATTTAACTAAAGATGTAAGTGACTTTTATGCAGAGAACTACACAGCATTGTTAAAGAAAATAAAATAAGACTTAAATAAATGGAAGAATATTCCTTGCTCATGGAGAGGAAAACTAAATACAATTAATATGTCTATCCTACCCAAACTAATCTACAGATTTAAAGCAATCCCAATAAAAATCAACACAGCATATTTTACTGAATTGTAAAAACTAACTATGAAATTTATTTGGATGGACAAGAGGCCTAAATAGCAAAAGACATATTGAAAAAGAAAAAAGAAATTGGAGGAATAACACTACCTGACTTTAAACATACTACAAAGCTACAGACGTCAAAAGAGCAATGGTATTGGCACAAGGATAGACATTCTGACCAATGGAAAAAAATTGAGAGTTCAAATATAGATCCTTACATATACAGTCAACTGATATTTGAGATGGTCACCAAACCAATTCAACTAGGAGAGAATGGCCTCTTCAACAAATGGTGCTTGGAAAACTGGATATTCATATCCAAAAGAATGAGAGAGGAACACCATCTCACACCTTATACAAAAATCAACTCAAGATGGATCAAAGATCTAAATATAAGAGCCAAGACCATAAAGACCTTGCAAGATAATGTAGGGAAGCATCGACAGGATCTTGTACTAGGAAATGGTTTTGTGAACTTTACACCCAAAATATGAGCAATGAAAGAAAAAATAAATAGGACCTCCTCAAAATTAAATAGTTTTACACCTCAAAGGAGTTTGTCAAGAAAGTAGAAAGGCTGACTATGCAATGGGAGAAAACATTCTGTAACCATATATCTGATAGGGGCCTAATACCCACCATATATAATGAAATCCTTCACCTTGAAAATAAAAAGACAAACAACCCATTTTAAAAATGGGCAAGTGATTTGAACAGACACTTCTCCAAAGAAGACATACAAATGGCTAACAAGCACATGAAAAGATGCTCAATGTTACTAACTATTAGGGATTTGCAAGTCAATACTACAATGAGATATCACATTACACCCAGTAGACTGGCAGCTATTAAAAAAATAGAGTATTACAAGTGTTTTAGAGGGTGTGGAGGAAGGGGAACCCTCATTGACTACTGGTAGGAATGTAGAATGGCTCAGCCACTGTGGAGGGCAGTTTGACATTTCCTCAGAAAACTAAATATAGAACTGCCAAATGATCCAGCAATTCCATGCTGGGCATACGCCCAGAAGAACTGAAAGCAAGGACATGGACAGATATATGCACATCCATGTTCATAGCGTCTTTATTCATTATTGCCAAAACTTGGAGTCAACCCAAATGTCCTTTAACAGAAGAATGGATAAATTAATTGTGGTATATACATACAATGGAATATAACTCAGCTGTATGAAGGAATTCAGAATTAACACATGCGATAACATGGATGAATCATGAGGGCCTTAAGTGAAGTGAAGCAATCCAGGCAATGAAGGACAAATATTACATGACCTAACTGATATGAATTAAGCAAATAGAGCAGACTCACAGAGCTAGATTGGGAGATAGGTTTACAGGAAATAGAAAGGGAGAAGAAGGTTATGAGCCAATGCCCCAAAGGGCAAAATCTATGATAAGGGGGGATAAGGAGGAAGTGTGTCATTGTGCAGTGGAGGGGCATGACAGTAGTGTAATCATACTTTTTGGTTAGATGGTGTGGGTTTGTTTGGGGGGTGGGGTGGGGAGTGTATGCTGGACTGTCAGTGGAACTGTGGGTAGGGTTGGGGGAGTGAGCAGGTGAGAACTGGGGACCGATGGGCACATGGTTGAAACTACAATGTTGGGAATGTTTTTTTGGCAATATAGTAAGTGAGGGCTGCTGATTTGGGGTGTTGAATGTGGGGAGCATTCAAGACAAGGTACACCTGGTACAGGCTTCTAGGGTTTGTGTGAGTGTTCATCTTGCCATAGTGTTATATCAGTGGGTGGAGACCCACATAATGAGCGATAAGGTGGTGGAATCCCACCCTGGGGAGGCCTGCTATGTTCTCAGATAGAGGGGTGGGAGTCTCTTGAGAGCATGGGCAGTGCCTGACAGGAGAGGACAGATGTGTGTCAAGCCCTCGGTGTTCTTGAAAGTAACTATGAATTTTTTTCCTTCAAGGAGTGAAGACTGGTGGTTGCCATGGGTCCCTGTATCTATTATCGATACAGGGCATAACACCCAGGCAAACACCAGACCTAAAACACACTCTGAGTAAAAAGCATTATGCAAACTCTCAGTGAAGGAAAAAATCACTATGTCCAGCTGTCATGGTACAAGTAACAGTCCTAGAAGCTAGTCCCCACAAACTGGCTCAATGGGAATATTCATCCTGTCTCTGTGTCTTTAATAATTTTGTTGGCTGTATAAGCCTTACCATGCAGACCAGCTATGCTCAAACAATACTGAAGTAATCCTAAAATTGTACACAAGTGTAAGTCAGAAGATGGCTGTTGTTCCTCAACATGCCACCAAGTATGCCTGAGGACCCAAAGCCACCTCACTTATATATCAAAAGTGTCCATTAGCACCAATGAATAAATGATCTTTGATCAAGGTAAACTAAATGGCATTCTCACACCGCACCAAAGGACTCACAATTATAATTAAATCAAACCTGCAAGAGAATTTTCCTCTATTCCAGATACTGTGCATACTCTGCTATAGACAAGTGCTTAGATTGCAAAGAGAGGCTATGAAAATAAGCACCCAATTGGCATATAAGTGTGAACAAAATGCACTCTTCCTGTGTAGAAATGTGCAGGAGTTCACACTGGAACACACAGCCAAAGCCTTTGCTCTGTGTCCTAGACAATCCCTTAAGAGTCATGGAGATCTGTGATGACAACCATTTTACAAAACTTAAAGAACTATCTGACTAAAGCTGCCCAATAGTATTTAAAATCCCTAGCAAAATTGCCTATACTCTATAGTTTATTTCTTGGGAAGGGTACCTAACCATGCATTGGCCTCAGCAATCACTGCCTCAAACCACTTCACCCCAGGTCATGACCTCATCACTAGAGAGGATTTTGCCTCCAGCTGAATCCACCACATAAGTTGGAGTATAGGACTTACAGAGCTTCTTGAAGCCTTGGGACACAAACTTGGAATTATACCTCACAGAGATTGCCATTTACTAGTCCAGAGGGTCCATGAAGTACCTTAGTGCCTGCAAAAGTAAAACTGTAAGTCACACCCTCCACAACTGTTAACTCTTCTGCCAGTTAAGGAACGGGAGTCTGTTCTATTACCAATATAGCTGGATGCATGTACATTATCCACTCAGGGCTTGTCAAATATAATTTATAAAAGATGAACTGATGGATACACATTAATAATATTTCCAATGCCTTTCTTAAAAGGTATAATTATTCCCAAACCCTCACTATCTTCAGGCCCACACTGGGCTTTTATTCCTCATGGATAGCTGGGGACACTGGTTCCACCAGACCTTCCAATTACTATTTATAAATTTTAATTATGGTTATGGTGCACTTATTTAGGCTGATCATTTAAATCATAATGCATAACTTCAATATACCCTTAACTATTTCAACTATTCTGGCCATAGACATCTTAAAACTGATGCCAGAGCTTTAGGATGAATCATAATGGCATAGAGGAAATTGCATTTTTTGTCTTATCATCCTAACTATCCTAGTCATAACTTGCTCTTCTAAGCAACCACCCCAGTTATTCCTGCTGTGGGCTGCACTTCTCTGTTTTGGGATGATAAGGGCTGCTGCTAGCTTCTATGGAAGTCACTTGCCCCTTATCCAAAAGGCATCTTGCTACTTCTACTCTACAAGCCTCAAGATGGATGAACTATTAAAACAGTATGCTAAATGAATGTCAGATATAAATGGACAAAAGTTGTATGATGCTACTTATATGAAATATCTAAAATAAGCAAATTCATAAAGAGAGAAAAATAGAGGTTACCAGGGGCCAGGGGTGGTAGGAATGGAGAATTATTTTTTAATGGTTACAGAAGAAAAAGTTTTGTTGGGGCTGATGAAAAAATTTGGTCAATGGATGATGTTGATGACAATACAACATTGTAAATGTATTAATGGCAATGAATTGTGCACTAAAAAATGGGTAAAATGTCAAATTTCATGTTATATATATGTAACCATAAAAAAAATTTTAAGGCTAAAAAATAATTACTAACAGGGTGGTTACTTTCATATGGTTTAGATGATAAGTACCTGCCTCAATTTCTCCAAGCAGCCCTTGCTGTTTCTGTCTTTAATGCAGTGTAGTTTGAAACATCCAATTCCCATATTTGCAGGGAAATCCTACCTCCCCTTCTGGATCACAATAAAGCCAAGATCCCAAGAACCATATGTGCTTCCTGCCTCATCTCCTCCATGGAAGCTCAGAGGAGCACAGGTTAGGGAAGTCAGAGACACTCCACCCTCCCTCATTCTACACTCTAATCCGCCATGCTCTTTGAGCTAATAAAGGTGTCCTTTCATGTATTATTGGCTTTTTAGCTACAGATGTGTGTGCCTTATCATCAAAAGAACATTCACATAACACCTGAAACACTAATATATATATGGAGAATACTTCATCCAAAAACAACAGAGTAATCATTCTTATTAATTGTAAACAATCATTCTTTAGGATAGAATATATAGGTCACAGAAAAAATAACAAAAAATTTTAAATGACCGAAATCATACAAAACATCTTCTCAAATCCCAATGGAATTAAATTAGATATCAATGACATAAAGATAACTGGAAAATGCACAAATATATGGAGATTAAACAATATACTCCATTGCAAATGATTTTGTCAAAGAGATCACAAGTTAACTTAGTCAATATCTTGAGATAAACAAAAATAGGACTACAACATACCAAAATTTATGGCATGCAGCATATGCTGTGCTCAGAAGAAAATATATAACTTTAAATGCTTACATAAAAATAGAAGAAATTCTAAAATAACTAAACTAACCTCACATTTTGAAATAGAACAAGAGGAGGAAATCAAGCCCAAATTGAGGTGAAGAAAAGAAATAATAAAGGATAGAGTTGTGATATATGAAAGAGAAGATAGAAAAACAGTATAGAAAATCAACATAAATCAAAAGTTGTTTCTTTGAATAGATAATTAAAATTCCCAAATACTCTGATAGCCTTACAAAGAGAAAAATGAGAAAAGATAAATATAATAAAAATCAGATATAAAAAGTGGATTCTTACTACAGACTTTACAGAAATAAAAAGGACTATAAAAGGATAATACAAACAATTGCACACTGGATTAGTTCAGGATTCTCTAGGGAAACAGCTTACAGAAGATATCTTTAAATAATATGAAATTTTATAATATTGTTTCATGCAACCAAATTTCATAGGGCAGGCTGCAAGCCAGGGATTCCCACGAAGGAACTCATTGAGTTCCATAGGAGACACTGGCCTTCGGAAGTAGAGATTGGAATTTTCTCTCTGAATATTGAAATCACCTCCCTTTTAAGGCTTCCAATTGATTGGATGAGACATCATTAATTGTTGATGGCAATCTCTTCAGTTGATCATAGATGTAATCAGATATCCACAAAATCAACTCACTGATAACTAAAGTCCATGAAATGCACTTATATTACAACTCGCCCAGGGCTTGCTTGACCAAATAAATGGGCATCATTTCCCGGCCAAGTAGACACATCAGCCTAAGCATTACTCTATAGTGGATGCTGATTTAAAGCATATACAAACTTCTGAAGAACACTGACACAGCCCTGCAAGATTTTGACATCAAGTGGAGCCATAATTGAGTCTTCAAAATGCCATTTCACTGTTCTATCAATTCAGTGGCCTCAGGATATAGGGAAACATGGTAAAACCAATGAATTCCATAAGCATGTGCCCATTCCCAAACATCATTTGCTGTGAAGTGGGATCCTTGATCAGAAGCAATGCTATGTGGAATAACATGGCAATGGATAAGACATACATAAGTCCATAGATGGTAGTTTTGGAAGTAGCATTGCATGCAGGGAAGGCAGACCCATATCCAGAGAATGTGTCTATTCCAGTTAGAACAAATTACTGCCCCTTCCATGATGGAAGATGTTCAATGAAATCAACCTGTCACCAGGTAGGAGGCTGATCACTTCAGGTAATTTTGCCATATAGAGGGTTAAGTGTGAGTCTCTGCTGCTGGCTAATTAGCACTCAGCTGTAGCTGTAGCCATGTTGGGTTTGTGTAGGGGAAGTCCATGTTGCTGAACACATGCATAACCCCCATACATAGCACCATGGTTGCTTTTTTCATGAGTGCATTGGGCAATGACAGGAGTGGCCGGGGAAAGAAGTTGCATGCTATCCACAGAACAGGTCATTTTATCCACTTGATTATTAAAATCTTCCTCTGCTGAAGTCACTCTATGGTGATGATTTATATGGAACAAGAATATTTTCATGTTTTTTGCCCACTCAGAAAGGTCTATCCACATCCCTCTTCCCCAGAACTCTTTGCCACATATTTTCCAATCATGATTCTTCCAATTCCCTGACCATCCATTTAAAAATTTTCATCAGGCAATGAATCAGTATAAAAATGCACATCTGGCTATTTCATCTTCCAAACAAAATAAACAACCAGGTGTGCTATTCAAAATTCCACCCAATGGGAGGATTTTCCCTCCCTCCTGTCCTTCAGGGACTTCCCAGAAAGGGACTACAGTGCTGCTGCTGTCCACTTTTGGATGGTACCTGCATATCATGAAGAACCATCTGTAAACCAGGCCCATTTTTTCTCCTCCTTAGTCAACTATTTGTAAGAGACTATAGCTGTGGGCTGTGAAAGAGAAGGTAATATAGCAGGATTGGTGAAAATGAGCATTTGGGACACTTCCTCATATAACTTACTTGTGCCTTCAGGACCCACTTGAGCCCTATCTTATATATACCACTTCCACTTTATGATGGAGTGCTGCTGTGCACACTCAACCTTATGGTTTGGTGGTTGAGATAACACCCAGCTCATTTGAGGCTACTCAGGTTTCATGGTAACTTGGTGGTCCGTGTTTAAGCATTCAGTCTCTACTAAAGCACTGTAGCAGGCTAGAATTTGTTTCTCAAAAGGAGAATAGTAATGTTCAAATGATGGCAAGGTTTTGCTCTAAAATCCTAAGGGTCTGAATTGTGATTCTCCTATAGGGGCCTACAAAAGACTCCAGATGACACCTCTATTTGTAACTGACAATCCAGCATCATTGGATCTGCTGGATCCTATGGCCAAAGTGGCAGTGCAGTTTGCATAGTGGCCTGGACCTGCCGAAAAGTCTCTCCTTATTCTGGTCCCAACTCAAAACTATCACCTTTTCTGGTTACTCAGACCAGAAACTGACAGGAGATATCTGTAAATAGTATGAGATTTTATAAAATTATCACACATAACCATGGTGATGCACAAGTCCAAAATTCATAGGGCAGGCTGCAAGCCAGGGACTCCGGTGATGACCCTCATTGAGTTCCACAGGAGACAATGGCTATCTGAAGTAGAGACTGGAATTTTCTCTCTGAATACTGAAATTGCCACTCCTTTTTAAGCCTTCAACTGATTGGATGAGACATCATTCATTGCCGATGGCAATCTCCTTAGTTGAATGTAGATGTAATCAGCCATTCATGCCATCACTTCACTGAAGATTAAAGCCCATGAAATGCCCTTTTATTAGAACTAGCCCAGTGCTTGCTTGATGAAACAACTGGGCACCATAACCTGATTGAGTTGACACACACCATCAAATTAGACAACCTATATTAAATAAATAAATTCCTAGAAGCACACAAACTTCATATGCTGATTAAAAATATAGATCTCAACAGACCAATAGCAAAGAGATTGAAGCATTATTCAACGGCTCCCAACAAAAAAGTACAAGACCTGATGGATTTGTTTGTGAATTTTACAAAACATTCACAGAAGAATTGATGCCAATAATTCTCAAAATCTTCCCAAAAATTGAAGAGAAGGGAAAAATTCCAAATTCATTCTATTAGGTCAGCATCACCCTAATACCAAAGTCAGATAGCGATATCATGGGAAAAAAATTACAGACCAATATTCCTTTGGAAATTAGATGCAAAGAGCCTCAAAAAAAGACTGCCAAGTGAATCAAATTGCACATCAAAAGAATTACAAAACATGATCAAGTGAAATTTATCCCAGGAATGCAAGGGTGTTTCAACAGAAGGAAATTAATTATTCCAGATTATTTAAATGAAATAATTTAAAAAAATCTAAACTGATGCAGAAAAAGCCTTTGACAAAATCCAGTGTCCTTTCTTTATAAAAACCACTCATAAAATTAGGAATAGAAAGGTGTTTCCTCAACATGATAAAGAGCATATATGAAAAACTTGCAGCTAACATGATTCACAATGGTGAAAGAATAATAGCTTTCTTCCCTAGATTTTGCATAAGAAAAGAATGCACACTATCACCATTGTTTCTCAACATTGTGCTGAATGTTCTAGCTAGAGCTATTATAAGGGAAAATGAAATTTTTAAAAAATTGTACAAATTGGAAAAAGGAATACAACTCTATTTAAAGATGACATAATTCTATAAGCAAAAAATACCAAATAATTCATAAGAAAGCTGTTATAGCTCATAAATGAATTCAGAAAAATGGAAGGGTATTAGATCAACACATAAAAATCAGTCATATTTCTACATACCCACAATGAATTATATGAAAATTAAATCAAGATGGATATCCCATTTAAGACAACTGAAATAAGAAAATATCTAGGAATACATATATCCAAGGATGTATAGAAATTTTCTATAGAAAAATATAAAACATTGTTGAAAGAAATTAAATAAGACCTAAATAAATGGAAAAATATTCTGTGCTCATGTAGTAGACTTAATATCACTAGGATATCAACAGCCAAAGGAGTGCTGATGCAAAGTACCAGAAATCGGTTGGCTTTTATAAAGGGTAAGTATTTGGGGTAGAAGCTTACAGTTACCAGGCCATAAAGTAAAAGTTACTTCCCTCACCCAACGCTGTGAGGGGTCTAACTTCCTAGTTTCCTCTCTTCCCGGGGCTTGATTCTCTCCAGGTTCAGCTGCTTGGTCTCTCCACAAGGTCAGCTGTAGACTGTCAGACAAACAGCTTGTTTCTCTTCCCGGGGCCTTCTCTCTTTCCTTCAGACCAATCTCCTCTGTGTGTTCACTTCCTGGGGCTCCAGCATTAAAACTCAGGATCAGAACTCCAACATTAAAAACTACTCCAATTCTATCCTTTGCCATGTCTTTTATCTTTGAGATCCCACCCACCAAGGGGCTGGTCTCAACACCCTACGGACATGGCCCAATGAAAGCCCTAATCACAACTTAATCATGTCCAGATGAACAGACCAATTTACAAGCATAATCCAATATCTATTTTTGGAATTCATAACTATATCAAAGTGCCAAACTGCTACACTCCACCCTCTGAATTCCAAAAATATATTACAATATTCAAAAATCCTTAAATCAGTAACAATGCAAGTACAAAATCATATCATAATCAGTTTAAAGAAATACAGTTTGTCTTGAGGCAAAGTCCTATCTGCTATAGACCTCTGAAACTTACAAAACCATTTAACTGCTTCCAATACACTAATGGAAAGACAAAGGAAAAACATTTTCATTATCATAAGGAGAAATTGGGAGGTTAAACATGAGTCATGGGTCCTCTATAGTTCAGTAAAACTTCAGGCATCCTCCATTCAATTTCAAAGTCTGAGAGTCATTCTTAAGATGACGATTTTTCTCCTTGGGGCTTCATAGGGATCCACTCTTTCCACAGGCTTGCCCAGTGGCTATTTTCTCAGTTCCACCCTTATCAAGCATCTGGATGTCAACCAAGCTCTAAACCTCACCCTTCAAGAGCATTGGTGTGATTGCCATATCTTATCCAATCCTTGAGTTAGAGTCTTAGCTCCCCAGTACAATGAGGTGAAGACAACACTCCCCCTAACCTTTGACATACAGGCTCACCTTTCTCAGAGCAATGAGTTGACCACCTAGCCTTCCCTAATCCATGGGGGACAGGCCCACCCTTCTCAGACCTATGGGGTGGTGACCCTAACCACCCTAATCCTTGAGGATGGTGTTGCACCCTCTCTGCACCCTGGGGTGGCAAAACTCTCCCAGAACATTGGGTGGGAACATCCACCCTCTTCAACTGCTGGGGCAAACTCACCATCTCTGTACATATGGATGGGGCTCCTCTCCTGGCCCAAGGTAATGTCTTAATTCCAGATCTCAGCTTCCATGATTTTCTTCTTAAAGCTGTTTTTCCTTCAATGTCTCCTTTCCGTGTCCCTTTTAGTCCAAGCTGACAGTGGTTTTGTTCATACAGCACTCTCAGAAAGTTGTTGGGTTAGCATGCAAGAAGCAGGGGTCCAAGCCATCAGACACTAAGACTTTCCACAACTCTTTCTGAGATAACTGCATCTTCAATCCTGATCTACAAGTTCCAAGTTCAGTTAAGTCCATAAATGTGGCACTATCACCTCAGAGCTTGATTTCCAGAGACTTGGATGTTCTGAAATCAGTTTCTGTTTTCTTTGTGTCCAAAAGTTCATTTCTCAGTGTATATCTTTTGTCTAGCTTTTGCTATAAGTTGTAAAGGAGAAGTCAAGCCACATTCTCTGAGTTTATTTTGGAAAGTTCTTCAGCTAAATGTTCAGGTTCACCATTTTCAAATTCTGTCTTCCATAAAACATCAGGAGTTATTCTTGCTAAGTTCTCTGCAATTTTAAAACATGTATCACTTTCCCTCCAGTTTCCAATAATAGTTTCATCATTTACTTCTAAGGCATCAGAAAAAATCTCTTTAACATCCATCTCACAATTGTTTCCTTCTCAGGCCTTATCAAAAAGAACTTTAGGCTCCATATTCCTACCAACAGTCTCTGCAAAGCAATCTAGGCCTTTTCCATCAAGCATCTCACAATTCTCCAAAAAATAACCCTTACCCATTTATAAAACCATTCCAACAAAAGCACTTCCCTACTCCTCGGTACCAAATACTGTATTAGTCAGCCAAAGGGCTGCTAATGCAAAATACCAGAAATTTGTTGGGTTTTATAAAGGGTATTTATTTGTGGTAGAAACTTATAGTAACCAGGCCATAAAGCATAACTTTCTTCTCTCACTGAAATCCATTGCCACATGTAGGGGCAAATGGCTGCCTATGTCTGCCAAGAGCCCAGGCTTCTTGGGTTCCTCTTTTCCTGGAGCTCTGTTTCTTTCCAGGCTCAGCTGCTGTGCTCACTCCACATGTCCAGCTGTAGACTATCAGGCAAATGGCTCATCTCTTCCCGGGTCCTTCTCTCTTTCCTAACCACCAAGCTCCTGTGTGTGCTTGCTTCCCCAGGCTCCAGCATTGAAACTCAGCTTCAGAACTCCAAAAATCCAACATCAAAACTACTCCAACTCTGTCCTTTGCCATGTCATTAATCTTTGAGATCCCCCTCACTGAGGGGTAGGGCTCAACACCCTGCTGACATGGCTGAATCAAATCCCTAATCATAACTTAATCATGCCAAATGAACAGACAATTTTACATGCATAATCCAATATCTATTTTTGGAATTCATAACTATATCAAACTGCCAAACTGCTACAGTATCCAAAGCAATTTATATACTTAATGAAATGCCAATCAAATTCCAATTTTCAGAAAAACATAGAAAATCTAATTACCAAATTTATATTGAAATACAAGGAACCCCAAATAGCCAAAAATGTTTTGAAAAATATCAAGGTTGGAGGACTTACACTTCCCAAATTCAAAATGTATTATAAAGCTACATTAATCAAAATATTGTGGTTCTAGCAAAAGGACAAATACATAGACTAATAGCATAGACTTGAGAGTGCAGAAGTAAACCCATATACCTACATCCATTTGATTTTTGACATGGGAGCCAAGTCCACTCACTGTGTAAAGAACAGACTCTTCAACAAAGAGTGTTCAGAAAACTGGATATCCCCATAAAAAAAGAAGGAAAGTGGAACCCTCTTTCACACCAGAAAAAAAAAATGTACTCATAATAGATCAAAACCCAAAACAAAGTACAAAATCTCTAAACCTCTTAGAAGAAAACATGCAGAACTATCTTCAGGACCTTATATTAGGCAATGGATTCTTAATCTTATAACTAAAGCAGGAGCAGCAATGGAAAAATAACAGAATAACTGGAATTAAGAAAATTTTTTAAAAGTTTGTATATTTAAATACATTATCATGAAAGTGAAAAGACAGTCACAAGAATGGGAGAAAATATTTGGCAACCATCTATCTGATAAGGGTTTAACACCCAAAATATATAAATAACACCTACTTATCAACACAAAAGGCAAAAAACCTAGTTAAAGATGAATCCATCCAAAGGAGATGTACAAATGACCAATAAGTACGGAAATAACCATCAGGAAGGTATAAATTAAAAACATATTGAAAGGAAAACAAACAAACAAACAAAAAAAAACCACATTGAGATACCACTTTACACACTCTAGAATGACTATTATTAAAACAAAAAAAAACCTGGGAAGCGGCTGTGGCTCAATAAGTAGGGCTCCCGTTTACCATATGGGAGGCCCCGGGTTCGGTTCCTGGGGCCTCCTGGTGAAGGCAAGCCTGCCCGCACGGCGTGGTTAGCTGACCCAGCGAGCACAAGCAGCAAGGGGGTGATAAATGAATAAATAAATAAAATCTTTAAAAAATATAAATAAATAAAACAAAAAAAACCTTTATATCTCTGTCAAATTCTTTAACTTGCTAACTGTATCCAGATAGTTACTTAGGTAAATATCCTAGTTCTTAGGAAATGTGCTAGGAATGATATGGAGAAAGAGACCATCTTATATGTAAAATGGTGCAGCTTCCATGGAAAACAGTTTGCCTTTCCTCAAAAAGTTAAACATAGAACTATCATATGAACCATCAATTAAAAGTCTAAGTTCATACAAAAAAAAAAAAAAATCAAATGCATGGACTCATTATTCACAATAACCAAAATGTGGGCATAACCCAAATGTCTGTCAAATGATGAAATGAAAAGCAAATGTAGTATATCTGTACAATGGAATATTATCTAGCCTAATGAATTTGGATGCATGATACTACATGTATGAACCATGAAGACTACATGTCAAATAAAATAAGTCTGACAGAAACACACATATTTTCTGATTCCACTTATATGAACTAGCTAGAATATGCAAAGCCATGGAGACAGAAAATAAAGTACAGCTTGTGAGGGGTGCATGAGAGGGAAAATGAGGAATTAATGCTTAATAGATGCAGATTTTTTGGGGGGTTGATGGGAAAGTGTTGGTTATGGTTGAAGGTGAGGTTAGGACAACATTGTGAATGTGACTAATCCCACTAAATGGTGTGCTTGGGAGTGACTGATATCAGAAAGTTTATAATTTATGTTTCTACACGAAAAAAAGAGTAACTAAAGAGATAATAATTGTATGCAATATATGATCCTGCATTATATCTAATAATAGAGGAGAAAGACTCATAAGCCCATTAATAGGACATATGAAAAAATTGGAATATAGTCTGTAGGCTTTATATCACTGTCAAATTCTTTAACTTGCTAACAGTATCCAGATAGTTACTTAAGTGAATATCCTAGTTCTTTGGAAAT
This sequence comes from Tolypeutes matacus, assembly GCA_026826555.1. Classification (NCBI taxonomy): domain Eukaryota; kingdom Metazoa; phylum Chordata; class Mammalia; order Cingulata; family Chlamyphoridae; genus Tolypeutes; species Tolypeutes matacus. The sequence goes on along the minus strand of JAKSZT010027144.1, from coordinate 142,715 downwards.
GTACGTGGAAGTATTAAGTGTTCAAGGAGATAGATATATACAATCTTCTCTTGAATGTTTAGAAGATAGATGATGAGAGAGAGAAAGAGAGAGAGAATGATACAGCAAATTTTGTAAAATGTTAAAATTGGTGAACATGGGTATCTGGGATGGTGTGTTTGAGTTCTCTGTATAGGCTTTGTACTATGTGTACAATTGTCTTCTTTTTTTTTTTTTCTTTAAGTACTTTTAATTTTCTGTATTTAACACATATCATTTTTTAACTTTATTTTGTACATTTAATAATTGAAAACATAAACAAAAACTAAAAAGTAAACACAGATGAATAAATATATACATTTCTCAATTAAATGTAATAGATACATGTAAATTTGTTTTTTTTTTTAATCAAACAATATATTACATAATATATTTGGTTCATAGTAATGCATTCATACAGTATTTGTCATTATGTCACAATGGAATATTATGCAGCTGTAAGAAGAAATGAAGTCATAAAGCATATGGCAACATGGATGAACCTGGAGGATATTATGTTGAGTGAAGCAAGCCAGGCACAACTGTCTTCTAAGTTTGAATTTATTTCAAAATAAAGTGTATATGAATAAGTAGAATGGGACACTGGTAAAATATTTTGAAAATTTATAGGGGGCATGGTACATTAGTATAATATTGGTAATTTTCAGAAAAAGATGGTGGAAATAGTGAAATATTTTGAAAGTCCCTATAAGGAACTGAGACCTTGTATAATATGTTGGAACTTCCATTAAGGATTAAGGGATATATTATAATATGGAAACATTCCTTAAGAGGAATATTGATGATGTTTTTGTTTTGCTTATAAAAAAAAAACACTAAACATTCAATTCCAGAAACCAAAAATCCCACCATACCACCGAACACTACTAAGGGGCATGTCTTCTGCTTCATACCTTTTTTCTTTTTCCTTCCCTCTTATTAATGCTTTTAAAATCAAATGAGATTTTTTTTATATAAATAAAGTTTTTTAAAGTGTGAAAAAAAATACATTGATGATGGTAAAATATTGGAAAACTGTTGAAGAATGGTTTCAATTCCACAAGGTGAGGTAATTGTGATGAGGAAATGGGATACTAGAAAAATATTTTGAATGTTAAAAGAAACAGGGTTAGTTTATATTATTGATAAATTCCCTATGAGTAGAAGAAGTAATGTATAATAATATTGTGAAACATCTGGTGGAGAATGGGGACTATGGAATAATATTGTGAAATTTTTAATTAGAATTGCATCACTGCCAAAATATTGTGGGACTTACAATGAAGAATGTGGATACTGACATAATTTTTGGACATGCCCCATGTGGTAGTAGGAACTGATAAACTATTTAGAAAGTTCTAATGAGGAATGGAAGTATTGTTATAGTTGGCAGGCATTCTAAGGAGGAAGAGGGAACTGATATAGTATTGGTGTGCTTTCAATTAGGAATTGGAGCACTCATATAATATTGAGAAACTTTCAATGTGGAAAGGGCCCTACTCATATAGTATTAAAAAACATCTTACAAGAAATGAGAGTACTGACATATAATCATGGGAAACTTCTAATATGGAATAGTCAATGGTATAATCTGCATATTTTCAGCAGATAATTGAGGCATACACACACACACACTCACACACACACACACAAACATATACATATTATCGGGAGACTTTTAATGTGGAATACACAGGTATTTTATTAAGAAACATTTTTTAAGGAAGTTGGGCACTGGTGTAATATTGGTAAACTTCCAGTGATGGATGGGGCACTGGTTTAGTATCAGAACACTTAGAGTGAGTAGCAGGGTAACTATTATAATATGTGGGGATTTCTAATACAACTTTGGAAATTCCTGGTATGAATGGGGGAATTGATGAATGATCTATTGTAATCATCTGATCTGATGAGTTATCAAGGTTTGCTATAATATTGGGAAAAGTCCTAACCCCTAGTCATGTGGATCTGACATTATTTGGAAATAAAATCTTTGAAGCTATGATTAGCTAAAATGAAGCCAAACTGGATTAGAGAGAGCCCTAATCCACTATGACTGATGTCCCTATAAGAAGGAGAGAGGAGATACAGCAAACACAGAGGAGAATGCCACATAATGACTGAGATAAGGGTTGAATGCTGTAAGTCAAGGAAACCAAGGATTGGCAGCAAACTACCAAAACCTAGGAGGAGGTAAGACAGGATTCTACCTATATGGGTCTCAGAGAAATCATAGTCCAGCTGGAAACTTGATTTAGACTTCTAGCATTCAGACCAGTGAAATGAGAAACTTCTCTTGGTTTATGTTGCATAGTTTGTGGTACTTTCTTATGGCATTCCTAGGAAACTAAAAAAAAGAAGATCATTATTTAGAATTACATTTATTAAAATTTTAAAGTTATAAATGATGTTTCTCAAAATTTTATTATAATTTTGCTGTTTTAGTAATTAACTATTTGTACAGCCTGTGTAACATATAGGCCATTTTATATCATCACATAACATGCAGAACTGTGTGGGAGAGATTGTAGACTACAATGTGAACTATGGTCCATACTCAGTGGCAAAGCCCCAGGATGCATTTATCAATTGCAATGAATGTGCCACACTAATGAAAGATGTTTATGTAGAAGGGTGAGGGAGGTATGGGGAGTGGGACATATGGGAATCCCTATAGTTTTTGTGTAACACTTATGTAATCTAAGTATCTTTAAAAAAATAAAAAAAAATTATTATTTAAAAAATGTAGATGAAATAAAGACATTTCCAGATTTAAAAAAATTTTGTGGGAGTCAAGTAACTTATTCCAAAAAGTACTTGTCATTCTTTATGGTATGATTATATATTTTATATTTAACATGTCCTGGATATTGTAAGTATTACAGAAGACATATGAATCTGATTCCTATCTTTAAATGATATAAAATTCAGTTGCACAGTTAAAAATAATATGCATAGAGTTCGGGGGAGATGGAGGATTAGACACAGTACTCACTTCTTTCCCAGAAAAATAGGTAGGAAATAGGCAGAAACTATACAGCAAACTGTTCTAGGGTGTGGGGGCACCAGGGAAGGCTGGACACCACCCAGAAGAGAGTGTCAAAGGTCTGTGAGTAGAAGCTGCAGACCTTTGGAGCCCATCTCCCATCCTCAAAGCAGACATTATTGAGTCCTCTGACCCTGTACCGGTGGCAATGGATGGAGGAGGTTTCAGGGCTATAACTCCCCAGGAAAGTGGAGAGAGGGGGACACACCCTTTGACTGATTCAGTTTTTGGCCAACAAATTTGGTCTGCTGCATCCCACAGGACACTGGTTGTGTGGGGCTCTGCCATTGTTTGCCCTCATAGCTGGAAGGGGACTAAAGAGATCCTACCTGTGCAACACCCTTCATACTGATGTGGACTGATTACTGATAACATAGGTGGGGATGGAATTACTTCCTCCCTGGGAAAATGGAGGAGGTGACTAGCTAAGGGAGGAGATCACCTTTTGAGAATGTTTGACTTTTGAGGCATGGTTCTGAATAGGCCACCCTGAGGCAGAATTTTCCATCATATTGTTTCCCCATTCCAGTCTAGTCAGAGTTACAGTGTAGATATTCTAATCAGGGTTTGAGCAGAAAAGGTCAGCTGAAGACAAACATCTACTTGCATGCCAAGAAAGTGCATGAAAGGAATTAATAACTAACTAAATAAAAGGGGCCTTTTTTGAGTCTCTACGGCCTCCCTCCCCAAGAACCTTGGAAAATGGTCTGCAACACATTACTGGGTTCATGACCCTGACTTGAGCAACTAAACAGGGACAATCCTAAAGACCTAGAACAAGTTGAACCAAAAATCAAAGAACAGTGGTAACATAGCCAAACACCATTAAATCCCTCCATAAGAGAGAGAAACTGAGCATCAAAGTAACCTCACCATCATAATCAGATGACTAGACATCAGGAGAAAAGTACCATCTATACTTAGAAAAATGAATAGGAGTCAGGCAAAGGAACAAATCAAAGCTCCAGATGAGACACAGGATTTGAGATAACTAATGATATTCATCCAAATCCAAATCAAATCAAATAGTAGAAAGTCATGGCTAAAGAGATAAAGGACATCAAGAAAACACTGCGTTAGAATAAGAAAGAATTTGAAAACTTGAATAGAAAAGTAACAGAGCCTATGGGAATGAAGGTCACAATAAGTGAGATTAAAAACACATGAGAGTGGAGCAGGTGTAACTTCGCAGTTGAGCACATGCTTCACATATAGAAGGTCCAGGATTCACCCTCTGGTACCTCCTAAAAATCAAAACAAAATATGAGAGTCATACAACACCAGATTTGAAATCATAGAACAAAGAATCAATGATATAGAAAATAAAGCAGCTGAAATTGAAGAGAGAGAAGAACAGAGAGTGAAAAGATTGGGAAAAAAGTGAGTGAGGGATCAGAGAGTTAAATGGTAGCACAAAGCACAACAATATATATGTCATGGGAGATCCAGAAGAAGAGAAGAGATATGGTGCAGAAAGAGTATTTGAGGAAATAATGGCTGAAATTTTACCAATTCTCATGAAATACATGAATTTACATGTCCAAGAAGAACAGCATAATTCAATCAGAATAAATCAGAATAAGCCTCAATACACCTACAACAAGGTCAAATTCCAAAGAAAAAGAGAAAATTCTGAAAGCTGCAAGGGAGAAGCAAACTATCACGTACAAGGGACAACTATAAAACAGTGCAGATTTCTCATCAGAAACTATGGAGGCAAGAAGACAGTAGTATGATATCATTAAAATGAGAAAAGAGAAAAATTGCCCACTGAGAATTCTTTATCTCGCAAAACTGTCCTTCAAATATGAGTGTGAATTTAAAATACTCATAAATAAACAGAAACTAAGAGAGTTCATAAACAAGAATTTGGCTCTGCAGGAAGTACTAAAGGGAGTGCTGCAGCATGAAAATAAAAGACAGAGGAGAGTGGCTTAGAGGAGAGTGTAGAAATGAAGAATATCAGAAAGTATAATTTAAAAGGTAAAAGAACAGTTGAAAATAATATATGACATATGAAAACAAAGTAAGAAAATGGTGGAAGTAAATTAGGCATTTATAGTTATAATATGGAATGTGAATGAATTAAACTCTGCAATCAAAAGGTATAGGCTGACAGAATGGATTAAAAAGCACAAGCTATCCAAATGCTGTCTACAAGAGTCTCACCTTAGATCCTGGGATACAAATAGACTGAAAGATAAAGGCTAGAAAGAAATTTCACACAAACAGTAACCAAAAAAGAGCAGGAGTAGCTATAATAATATCAGACAAAACAGAGTTTAAGGCAAAATAAGAGATACAGGATGTCATTATATATTAATAAAAAGGATAATCAACTAGGAAAGAGTAAAATTAAGAAATATCTATGCACCTAACCAAGGTGCCCCAAAACATGAGGCAAACTCTGGCAAAACTCAACAGATAAATAGACATCTCTACAATAACAGTTTGAGACTTCAACATGCCACACAGATCAAGAGATAAAACAACTAGAGAGAGGATCAACAAGGAAACAGAATTTGGACAAGATGATAAATGAGCTAGACACATAAGTCATATACAAAATGTTGCACTCCAGATTAGCAGGTTATAAATACTTACAATGTGCTCATGGATCTTTCTCCAGGAGAGAGCACATGTTGGGTCACAAAGGAGGTCTCAATGAATATAAAAACATTGAAATAAGACAAAGCATCTTCTCAGATCATAATGGAATACAGGTGGAAATTAACAAATGTATGGTGACTAACCAATACACATTTTTAAACAATCACTTGGTCAAAGAAGAAATCATAAGATAAATTAGTAAATATCTCAAGGTGAATGAAAATGAGAACAAAACTTATGGGGTACAGTGAAAGTAGTGCTGAGAGGAAAATTTATAGCCCTGAGCAACTCTATTAATAATGAAGAAAGAACTAAAAACAAAGTCTAACTGAACACCTGGAGGAGATAATAAAAGAATAGCAAACCAATCCAAAGCAAGCAGAAGGAAAGAAATAATAAAGATTAGAGCAGAAATAAATGAAATTGAGAAAAAAAAACACAATAGAGGAAATTAGGGGGAAAAAAAAGCTGGTTCTTTGTGAAGATCAATAAAACTGAGAAACTGTTACTAGACTAACAAAGAAAAAAGAGAGAAGACACAAATAAATAAAACCAGAAACAAAAGGGGGTACATTACTAATAACCCATCAGAAATAAAAAGGATCATAAGAATATACTATACAAAAATATTTGCCAACAAAGTAGACACCTAGATGAAATAGACAAATTCATAGAAATGCACAAAAAACCTATATTGATTCTACAAGAAATACAAGAACTCAACAAGCCAGTCACATTTAAAGAAATTGAAAAAGTCATAAAAAATCTCCCAAGAAAGAAAATTCCAAGACCAGATAGCTTCACAGGTGTATTCTACCAAGCATTTCAAGAAGAATTGACAGCAGTTCTGTTTAAACCCTTCCAAAAAATTAAAGCACAAAAAAATTACCCAACACACTTTATAGAGTCATCATCACCCTAATACCAAACCAAATAAATATAGTATGAGAAAATAAAATTACAGACCATTCCCTCTATGGAACATAGATGCAAAAATTCTCAATGAAATACTTGCACATAGTATTCAACAGCATATTAAAAGAATTAAACACAATTAAGTGGGTTATATTCCTGGTACACCAGGGAGTTCAACACATTAAAATCAATTAACATAATACAGAACATAAATAAATTGAAGGGAAAAAAAAACACATGTCCATCTCAATTGTTGCAGAAAAGGCATCTGATGAAATCCAGCATTCTTTCTTGATGAAAAACACTTTGAAAGATAGGAATAGAAGGCAAGTTTCTCAGCATGATAAAGGGCTTATATGAAAAACACACAACAATCATCATACTCAATGGGGAAATGTCAAAATCTTCCTTTCTAAGAACAGGAAGAAGATAAGAATGGCCATTTTCACTACTGTTATACTTTTACTCATCATTGTGCTAGAATTTCTAGCTAGAGTAATAGTACACAAAAAAATAAATAAAAGGCATCCAGATTGGAAAAGCAGAAGTCACAGATGACATGATCTTATAATTCAAAAATTGTGAAATATACAAAGCTAATATATGAATTCAACAAAGTGGCAGAATACAAGGTCAACATATGAAAGTAAGTAGGGATTCTATACACTAGTAATGAACAATCTGACAAGGAAATCAAGGGAAAAATTTGATTTACAATAGCAACAGAATGAGCCAAATTAGCAGGAATTAATTTAACCAGAGATGTAAATGACTTGTACCCTGAAAACTACAAAACACTGCTAAAAGAAATCAAAGACATCTAAACAAATGAAAAGACATTTCATGTTCATGGACTGGAAAACTAAATATCGTGAAGATGTCAATCCTACCCAAACTGTTTTATAGATTCAACACAATCCCAATCAAACTTCTAATAGCATACTTTATATAAATAGAAAAGTGAATTACAAAATTTATATGGAAGGGAAAGGGGACCAGAAAAGCTAAAAGTCATCCTAAAAAAGAACAGAAAATTAGGAGGACTCACACTCCCTGACCTTGAAACAAATTACAAAGCTACAGTGGTCAAAACAGCAAGGTATTAGCAAAACAATAGACATTGATAAACGGAATAGAAAGGTGAGTTCAGAAATAGACCCAACATATCTCCACTGAACTGCTTTTTGATAAGCCTACCATGTCCATTTTACTGGGAGAAAACAGTCTCTTCAACAAATTGTGCTGGGAGAAGTGAACATCCATTCTCAAAAGAATGAAAGAGGACTCCTATCTCACTTCTTATATAAGAATCAACTCAAAATGAATCAAAGACCTAAATATAAAAGCCAGGAGCATAAAACAACTAGAAGATTTCCTGAAGTTGTAGGAATGTATCTTCAACATCTTGTGGTTGGTTGTGGTTGGGGGGGCTCTTAAAACTTATACTCAAAGAATGAACAATGAAAGAAAAAATAGATAACACTTTTGCACCTCAAAGGACTTTGTGACAAAGGTGAAAATGCCACCAACTCAATGGAAGAAAATATTTGAAAAACACACATCCAATTAAAAAAAAAAAAAAAAAGAAAGAAAAAAGACCCAATTAAAATATGGGCAAGAGACTTGAAGAGATATTTTTCCAAAGAAGAATTACAAAGGAAAAAAAAAAAAAGTTCAACATCACAGCTGTTAGGGACATGCAAATCAAAGCTAAAAAGAGATATCATTTCACACCTATTAGAATGACCTCTATGAAAAAACAGAAACCTACAAGTTTTGGAGAGGATATGGAGAGATACGAATGCTTATTCACTCTTTGTGGGAATGTAGAATATTACAGCCACTTAGGAAGACTGTTGTTTCCTAAGGAAGTTATATAAAGATCTGCCATGTGACCTGTGAAGACCACTATTAGTTATATACCCAGAAGTAAGCCCAGTTATACAAACAGACATGTGCACACCAATGTTTATACTGTAATTATTCACAATTCCCAAAAGGAGGAGATAGCCTATGTGTCCATCAGCCAATGAATGGATAAATAAAATGTGGTATATACATACAGTGGAATATTATTCAGCTATAAGAACATATTACATCATGCAGCATATGACAACATGGATAAACCTGGAGGACATTCTGTTGAGTGAGGCAAGCCAGACATAAAAGGACACATATTACATGATTTCACTATTATGAATGAAATACAATGAGTAAACTCATGGAATTAATAACTAGAATATATGTCAACAGAAAATAGAATAAGGTTAAAGAATGGAAAGCTGAGGATTAATCTGGGCAGAATTGGTAAAAAAATGTTCGCTTATAAATTTTTGGAGATTAATAGAAATGTTGAAAGCATATCATAGTGTTTGTAATTATTGCTAATATACTGTTATGATAGTGGTTTAAAAGGAAAGTCTAAGGTCCTGTATATCATTAGGAGCAAAGCTTAACAAAATGAAACCTGGGACTATATAGTATAGTAAATCCTCATTTGAAAAATGAGTATGGTTAACAGTGCATATATAAGAATGCTTTTTCTCAAAGAGAAAACATGTACATTAAAGTTATATCATATAAGTGTGATATTTAGGGAAAATACAAACAAAGCAAACTATGAACAGAAGTGTAGAATAATATATTAATAATCTTCCATCAGTAGTTAAAAAGTGAAATATGATAAATCAAAAAAATTAGACAAAAAAATACTACATGTTGCTTGACTCCATCTATGCACAATGCAAATAGAAATAAATTAGAGAGACACAAATAGATTAGAAGTTATGTATGGCAGGGGAAGTATAGAGAGATTGAGAGGTGACTACTAAGGGTTAGAGTTTTATTATTATTATTATTATTGTATGTTTTGTGTTATTATTTCTGGAGTAATGAAAATGGTCTGATATTGATTGAGGTGAGGAATGCACAACTCTGTGATTGCACCAAATATCACTGATTGTACACTTTGGATGGATTGTATGGTTTATGAATATGTGTCTGTAAAATTGATAAATAAATATATATATGAAATAACCAATGTAGGGGCAACCCCTCCCAAATAGTCAATTGTGTGATTTTGGTATATGAAGCAATAGAATTTACATGCTGAGTGAATGTGTGTGGATTGAAGATGTTTGGGAATTTCATGTTGATGAGGACTATATTAAGCCATATCAAGAAGTAAATGAAATCCTTGGAAAACTGGAAGAGTTTAAACTGTCTTCTATAAGCAAACTAAGACCTAATTTGGAGAATTATTCATAACTCAAATTTCTCAATATGATTTCTAAAAATTATCAAAGACTCTAAGTGATGTAAGGAAGGAAGAAATTGGGCTGCAATCAATAGAGAACCACTGCTCTTCTACTGTGATTCAACAGAAAATATAAACATCAAAATCCCCTCAAACCTGCTACCACATGCATTCCACTTCTCAAATCTTCCCCAGAGGATCCAGTTATTGTTTCCATATAAGTTGTTTCTAAATTCATCTTATCATATTCTCTACAACTGTTAAACTCCAGACTCCCTCCATGGAGGAAATCTTGAAACAATATATAATTGAGCTTTCTAATCTAACATGCGTTAAATAAGAATTTATATTTATATATGTGTGTGTGTGTCTGTGCTTATTTAATTTTTAACCATTTGAATAGTGCTATTTTAAGGTTCTTCAATTGTTAATTTGATATTACCACCCCAATATACAAAAATATACACTGAGCAAATAGGCAGATACAAAAAAATGAGTTAGACAGAAACACACAACTCATAATGTTACTTATAATTTTCATTCTCTTACAAAATAAGTTTAACTGTAAAATAACATTATATTCCAAAGATCTCTTTGAAGGCTATTTCCAATTTATCTGCACTGTGGCCATGCAGTTTTGCACAAGAATTTCATTCCTTTAAGTTAATTGGCTTTTAAACAAATTGTTCCCAAAGCTTTAAAATACAATCTAAATCATTTTCCTTTACTTCAGAGCACTGCTTATTTCCCATTTTGACTTTGACAGATATTGAATGAGCAACATTAATTTTAGTATATACTCACTGAAGTCATAGAAATCTTAAAGAAATTTTGTTCTGTCTTTTTCATTACCTGCTGCTTTCAGAATTCTTGATGCTCAAGGTGGAGGTCCCCCACTCCCCAGCCCTGGGACATAACAGGACTCCAGTAGCTGCTGGACTGGAAGAGTAGATATCTAACCCTTATGTTTAAGAATCCCACAAGGCAGCAAAATAGTCCACACCTGGATAATCATGAGAGAAAGCAGCACTATTAATGCTAGTGGAAGAATAGGAGACAGGGGTGTCTCAAATTTACCTTCCCCTGAGCCATAGGGGACAGGAGTTGCCATGCCACAAACAGGGGAGAATAGAGGAGTTATCACAATGGTGAGCAATTACACCCAAGTGTGAGGCCAGTCCTGAAATAACCATAAGCAAAGGCAAACTCAGTTTAGAATTACCATCACAATAATAGGTCTAGGGGAGAAGCTAGGTTCAAAATAACCATAATCAAAGGTAAGTTCATTTTATAATTACCATTACTATAGCAAGTATGTGCAAGTGTGAGGCTAGACCTGATATAACCATAAACAAAGGTAAATTAGTCTAAGATTACAACACAACAATAGGTCTAGTTTAAATCCACCCAGTTATAACTCTTTCAGATATTATCCTTCTGCTGAATTATAATGTAAAGTCATCTGTATTTTAAAACAAAATGATCACTTTTAACTAAGCAACTAAAACAACTTTATTAGTAAAAACTTTGCTAAGTTTGTCTGCTTTTCCAGCAGTTGAACCAATTCCACTTGTGAATTATACATCAAATCCAATTCCAAGAAGTATTTGAATTTAAATACTCATTTTTAGGTTACTTTAACCATTATCCAATTTGTAACAAGTGAATCCCAAATCTGAATTTCTAGGCATGAGCAGACTGACAAAGTTAAAGTAAGCACAATTAGAACAGAAGAGAGAATTTTACACACTTAGCATAGGGAAAGGCCTAATGGAAACCATTCTCCAGGAACTTTTTAATCTTAATTGATGGAGGTTCCTTTTTCTACAGAGGAGAAGTGTAGTAAATGGCCTAGGTCTTGATTCCCCATTCACTCCCGTTATTAGGCACAACCAAGGCTAGAGAGGTCCAGAGTGTCAGGCTAGGCCCAATTAAAGTGGCTCCCATGTTAATTAAAAAATTAATGATCTTACTAGCCATGTCAAAGGTCACCTGAGGTTACACCTGGTTGATGGTTCATATTAAACTCAGGCCCCATTTGTGCTCCTCTGGGCAAAGCCGTGGTGGTCTAGGTGGTGAGGCAGCTTGGGAACAAGTACCTGCTGATGTGGAGCCTGGTTTTGAGTAGCCCTGAGGTGATACCCAGTATCAGGCTTCTGCAGCTCCCCGCAACTTGCCTGACCCAGCCCCCTTACCACACCTCCACCAAGCAGGTCCAGGTCTGGGTGACAACGGTCTTCTGTTGATGGTATATGTCCCCTTTTCATCTACAGACCTGTATAACTGGAAAAATCAAAATCTGCCATTCTCGGAAAAACCCCAAGGCTTGATTTCTCTCCTAGAAACTATCTTCTTCACCCATAACCTCACCTGAGATGACTGTCAGCAATTATTACAGGTCCTATTCACCTCAGAGGAGAGAGATTGTATCTGGAGGGAGGCTATAAAAACCATCATGGGTCAAGACTGCCAACCTACTACTGACTCTGACCGAATAGAAACCATGTTCCCCTCAACCAAACCAGACTGGAATTACAATCTAGGATCAAGGTAAGGAGGCTCTCGAGTGGTTTTGCCAGATTCTCCTAGGTGGCCTTTGAGCTGCCAGAAAGCCGACATATCTTTCTAAGGTGAGTGAAACCACCCAAGGGCCTAATGAGTCGCCCTCTGCCTTTTTAGAATGCCTAATGAAGGCCTATAAAAATTACACCCCTATAAACCCTGAGGCACCTGAAAATCGGAGGGCTATAAATATAGCATTTGTATCACAGTCTGCTCCTGACATATGAAAGAAATTGCAAAGGCTAGAGGGGTTTGAAGGGAAGCTATTATCTGAACTAATGGAGGTGGCATTAGTTCCACCTAATAGGAATAGGAAAGATGCTGATGCTCTAAGAACCAAAAAGGTGGCAAGAGTCCTGCTGAGCACAATGACAACAGAGAGTGCTAGTGCCTCTTCCTCCCATGGATTCTCTGGGAACCAGAAAAAGCCAAGGCAGGGCAGACCAGGATTACAAAATGACCAGTGTGCTTATTGCAAAGAAAAGGGACACTGGAAAAATGAATGCCCCCCATGCCAGCCAGACCCCAGCCCAGCCCTGCAGTTGCTAGACTGACGGGGCCAGGGCTCACCAGGCCCCTGGGAGCCCATGGTGAAACTAACAGTCGGGGGCAGCCCAGTTGACTTCCTGGTTGATACGGGGGCTACGTACTCCACCCTAAAATTGGACCCTGGTCCCTTTGCAGCTGAACATACTTTGGTTCAAGGAGCCTCTGGGAAAATACACTCTTATCCCTGGACCACCTCCCATACTATTAATCTTGGATACGGGACTGTTACCCACTCTTTCCTTGCTATGCCCGATGGTCCCTACCCCTTGCTGGGGCGAGACTTGCTACAAAAATTAAAAGCCACCATCTCCTTCCGGGATGGTGAAATGAAACTAAAATTTGGCGCTCAGCCCCAGACTCTCCTAGTAACCTGCCCCATCTCAGAAGATCTCCTAACAGGCCTTGGGACACATCCAACAGCTAATCAGTTGCTGCCAGAGTTCCAGCACCTGGTTCTGGGGGTCTGGGTTGAAACAAATCCCCCCCGGGCTTGCTCGGCATCAAGCCCCCATGGTGATTCAGCTACTCAGCACATCTCTCCCCATCAGGGTACAGCAGTATATAATCAGTCACAAGGCCAGGACTGGGATTGAAAAAACACATCAACCATCTACTCAATGCAGGTATTCTCATTCCCTGCCAGTCCCCATGGAACACCACCTTACTTCCTGTGCAAAAGTCAGGGAGCACAGACTATTGGCTGGTACAGGATCTTAGGGAAGTAAGTGAGAGGGTTGAAACAATACACCCCACCGTCCCTAACCTATACAGGCTTCTAAGCCAGCTCCCTCATGAACATACCACCTACTCTGTCCTGGATCTAAAAGATGCATTCTTTTCCATACCATTGGCACCAGTTAGCCAATGCATCTTTGCTTTTGAGGACTCTCAGCCTGGGGGAAGTGGGCAACTAACCTGGACCAGACATCCCCAAGGATTCAAAAACTCCCCCACCTTGTTTGGGGAGACTCTGGGGCAGGACTTGCCCCTTTTCAGGGAGCAGCATCCAGGTATTACCCTACTTCAGTATGTAGATGACCTCCTTCTAGCCACACCGGACTCGGACTCTTGCAAAGCGGCATCCCTCAGCCTACTCAAAGCGTTGGCGAAAATGGGGTATCGTGTATCCACCAAAAAGGCTTAGCTCTGCTTCCACTCCATAACGTATCTGGGATACATCTTAGAAAAAGGGGAGGGGTGACTTTCACGCAACAGGATACAAGCCATATTAGGCATTCCAGCACAGATCTCAAAACGACAGGTATGCGAATTTCTTGGTACAGTGAGATATTTCAGGATGTGGATCCCTGGATTCACAGAAATTGCCAAGCCCCTCTATGCCACCATGGCGGGCAAGGGAAATAACTTTTTGTGGACCAAAGAGCAGCAAGAAGCCTTTGAAGATCTGAAGACAGCTCTAGTGAGTGCCCCCGCCCTCGGGCTACCTGATCTGTCCAAACCCTTTCATCTATTCCTTAATGAAAGTCAAGGGGTTAGCAAAGGAGTGTTAACCCAGTCCATTGGGCCTTGGCACTGACCAGTAGCATACCTCTCAAAAAAGCTGGACTATGTAGCTGCTGGATGGCCCAACTGCCTAAGAGCTGTCGTGGCCACTGCCGTTTTAGCCAAGGAAGCCTCTTAGTTAACCTTTGGCCAAAATCTGGTGGTAACGGCCCCACATTTGGTGGAATCCTTCCTTCGCAGTCCCCCGGACCACTGGATATCTAATGCCAGAATCACATAATAACAAATTTTATTGTTGAACCCACCATCTGTGGTATTCTCAAAAATGGAGGCACTAAATCTGGCCACCCTGCTCTCTGACTCTAGTGCCCCCCCACCCTGGTGGCCCACGACTGCTTGCACTTGCTGGAAACCCTGATGGGGCTATGCCCATAACTCACCGATGTGCCTTTGCCAGAGGCTTCCCATAATCTCTATGTAGATGGCAGCAGCTTTGTTAAAGACGGAGTCTTTTATGCGGGAGCAGCAGTAGTAGAGCCACCCAAAACTATCTGGGCTCAATCCTTGAGCCATGGCACCTCCGCCCAGTGGGCCAAACTAATAGCCCTTACCCAAGTGCTAAGATGGGCAAAAGGCCGAACTGTCAATATTTATACGGACAGTCGTTATGCTTTTGCTACAGCCCATGTACATGGTGCACTGTACCAAGAGCAAGGATTCCTAACATCTGGAGGAAAAGAAATAAAAAATGAGGCTGAAGTCTTAGTGCTATTAGAAGCCATTTGGTTCCCTAACCAAGTAGCCATTGTTCACTATCCAGCGAGGTATTATTAAACCCCCTTCACCTAATCTGGTCGGCCCCAACCGGGACATTTTTCTTAAATCAGAACCAGAAACTCCACCTGAAAATAAACCGGAAAACATAATCTTCCCCAACCAAAAACCCCCCAGCGACCCCTTGTTGTCCATGTTGTCCTCTGTCTTCACCTTCCTAAACAATAGCCAACCAAACACCACCAAAGATTGTTGGCTCTGCCTAAACTCCCAACCTCCTTATTACATTGGGATAAGGGCAAATGGGAGCATTATTCCCAATACATCGCTGTATGTTTGAAAAAATAATCAGTAGATGAAAGCCAGAAGCTGTGTAAGTGGGGTCATAAGCCAATTCTAACTCTAGGGGACCTACAAGGAAATGGCACCTGTTTTGCCCCCTTCTCAACCAGAATCAATACAACTTTCCTAAGTCCCCACTGTTCATCAGTTATTTTCTCTAACGAAACTGATGAATCCTATTACTGGAAAGCTCTTATTGGCACCTGGTTCACCTGTATCCAAGTGTAATCATTGGGGAATTTGATGTAATTATGAACTCCAAAAATATAATTGGATCATGCTTGTAAACTGATCTGTTAATCTGGGCATGATTAAGTTATGATTAGGGTGTTGACTGGGCCACATCAGTACGGCGTTGAGCCACACCCCTTGGTGGGTGGGGAAATTGAACATAAAAGACAAGGCAAAGGAAAGTTGAAGCAGTCTTTTGAGAAGCAGTTTTGATTTTGGAAAAAGGCCCCAGGAGAAGAGAAGCAAGCCATTTGCCTGATTGTCTACAGCTGACCTTGTGGAGGAAACAAGGGCTAAGCCCGGAGAGAAATGCAGCACCAGGAAGAGAGGAACCCCAGAAGCCTGAACCCTGGCAAATGCCAGCAGCTGTCTTGCTCTAACACGTGGCAATGGACTGTGGTGAGAGAAGAAACTTAACGCTTTATGGCCTGGTATCTGTAGACTTCTACCCCAAATAAATACCGTTTATAAAGACCAACCCATTTTTGGTATTTCACATTAGCACCCCTTTGGCTGACTAATACACCAAGGAATCACCCCTTGTCTCTCACCTCAAACCCTGTCACAATCTAAAACTGAAGAAAACTCAGTTGTCAGTATCCTAGTACACATCATCCCACAGGTAAACTGGTATTCAGGTAAAGGGGGCCGTGAACATTTTAGAACCATAAGCTAATTTAAGCGAGTTCCCATTCTCATTCCTGTTGGGGACGATAATGGCAGCATATAATAATCACCTTCAGCAATGCCAGTAACTTGGAACATGGCCGCCTGGGTTAAAACAATAGCCTGAGCTATGATTAGCCGTCTTCCCAGAAGTCCTAGCAGTTCGTGCCAAAAGCCCTAAATCTGCCACCTCCCTAGCGACAGTGACCACCAATCACAAACCGCCACCCGTCCACCCATCCTTAGTAGCCACTTAGTAGCCACCCCTTCTCCCCTGAGAGCATATATACCCTGCCTTTTCAATAAACTTTTGCAGCTTGATCAGAATCCTGTCTTGCTGTCATTCTTCATGTCCCTTGTCCCATATCTTTCTTCCCTCGTAGGAGCTGGAGCCCCAGGTTAACTGTCCCACGGGCCGGGACAACTGGCGCCCAACTTGGGGCTTGGACTCTACGAGGACAAGAATGCTGCACTCAAGGAGGGAGCGCTCCCACACTCACCGCAACCGGGATCGCCGCGAGGGACTCGCTCGTGTGACAGATCCGTTCAGCTGTTGATCAGTGCCAGCACAACAAGGAAAGGAGAAAAGTAGAAAAGTAAAGATAAGACCCCACCCTTGCTATGGGACAAGCAACTTCCCAACATGAAATATATGTTAGTCAGGTCAAACAATCGCTCAAGGCACGAGGAACTAGAGTTAAGAAAAAGGATCTTGTGCATTTCTTTGATTTCTTACTAAGAACTTGCCCTTGGTTCCCTAGAGAAGGTACTATAGATTTTAAATGCTGGCTTAGAGTCGGAGACTGTCTAAAAGACTACTATCGAACGAACCTTTGGTCCTGAAAAGATTCCCTTCACCACCTTTACCTACTGGAATCTTATTAATGAAATCCTAAAAGCCCATGCCTCTGCCCCAGATATTCAAAAACTCTGTAGAGAGGGGGAAGAAGTTTTAAAAGAGCACCCTTGCCCCGCTTCAGAAAACAACTCAGTAATTATTCACATGTCCGAAATGCCTGAGAAACCTCTTAATGAGGATCCAAGTAGAAGACAAACAGCCACGCTCAGAGCATGGAAAAAACTTCCACAGAAGGGCTCTGCCACTTCCTCTCTTGCTAAACTCAGACAGGGGCCCATGAGCCGTACAGGGACTTCCTCAGCCGCTTACAAAGCAGGGCTGAAAGTTTGTTTGGGGCTAGCTAAAATGAAAGTGACCACCCAGAGCCTCCTATGGAGGCTTGTGTTGCCATGGCAACCAGGGAGGGATCCCTAGGGCACTTTTCAAGCTGTAAATAGCTCTTCAACTCCAGCTGTGGATGTTAACCCTTCAGTTCCAGCAGCAACTTTATAAACCTCCCACTGCTTACATAATGATAAGGCTGTGGGATGATAGAAGCTAATAAAATGAAACCACTGAAAATGTAAGAAAACTTAGCAATACAGTTTACAGAAAAATTCTCAAAAGCAGTGAATTCAAAGATATATGTTTCTATTGATGTGTTGTAACTTGTATTGTGTTTGTCTGGTTGTTCAGTGTCTGTATATTTTGATACCTCCGGATGGTAATATTAAATTGATGAATAAAAATTATTAAAAGAGCTCTATTCAAATGGCCAACATTAAATAAGTGCTAATATTAATAAATATATATGGATATTAATTTAAAATAATAAAAATAGATATAAACAAACTAAATCATTATTCTAACAAGCTTGTTTAATGTTGATGGTAATTGCATGTTGTCAGAAGTTTGCTTAAAAACAGTTTCTAAAATCATTGTGGTAACTTCAGTAAAGAAGGTATATAGAATGTGCTTTTATTATTAAAAGAAAGTAATTTTATCATAAGATAAAATGACTAAGTAATTAAAACAGGGTTGGAGTTTTGTTCTTTCTTGGGGTTTCTCAAGTCATTGGTCTGTTTTGGTGGAAGTTTGCAGAGAGTTTTTCTCCTGGGTGATCAGTGTGCAAGAGGGAGGGTGTTTTATCAAAGTAGCTTCTTGTGCTTTGGCCTTGACGTGTCCTTGGAGAGACAGGTCTTGTGGCTTTTGGGGGAACATGATGTTTAAACCAGCTTTCTCAAAAAACGCTTTTTGTTTCAAACTGTTACAAATGGTTTGGTTTGTTCCCTGGAAGGGGGTGGAATACTGAAAGTGGTTAAGTTCATGTGATAAAAGTTGAATGAAATATTTAAAAGTGTTGTACAATTAAAAGAAGTTTTCTAATTTTATGACAATTAAAGTTGTATAAATAAAATGTTCATATAAATGCTTTAAAGGTGTATAAAATTGCTGAAAATTTAATAATGTTTCAGTGTAATATTAAACAAAAGTATACTGTTATTAATCATAATTTTAATTATTTTAAAATATAATATGTGTTATAAAACTATCTCTCTGCCTAAAAATCAAAAGGCAGATGCTTTAACTTAAGTTTGTCTGATTTACTCCACCTCTGCTATATATAATAATAATAATAAATGGAAACTAAAATAGTAAGCGCATCAAGATGTTTTGTAACAAATTAAAAATAATAAAGTATATTTCAAAAGGTGTTGTATTTCTCCCTGGAGGAGCTGGCCACTCTCCCAGGGACTGATGCATAAACCTTGAAATGTACTGCCTAGGGAGTGTTGTGTTTCTTCCTGGGGAGGCTGGCCCCTTCCTCAGGAATTAGCAAAATACTCACAAATTGGCATATTATTATTATTGACTTAAAAGATTGTTTTTTACTATTCCTCTTAATCCAAATGATAAAGAAAAATTTGCCTTTACTATTCCTTCTATTAATCATTCAGCTCCTACTGAATGATATCACTTCAAAGTTTTACCTTAGAGAATGATAACCAGTCCTACATTATGTCAATCCTTTGCTCACATTCCATTACAAATTTTACAAAAACAATTTCCTAAGGCTATGATTATTCATTATATGGATGATATTCTTTTTGCCACCGAGCAATCTTCTGAGCTAAAACAACTACTTCAGCTGGCTAAAGAAGTTCTTCCTCAACATGGGTTGCAAATAGCAAAAGAAAAAATTCAAAAACAGGTTCCTTTTCAATATTTAAAACATACTATTAATAGAAATATTATAACTCCACAAAAGGTCCAGTTTTGAACTGATAATTTACGTACTTTAAATGATTTTCAGAAATTACTGGGTGATATTAATTGGGTATGGCCTACTTTAGGAATTCTAACTTATGCTTAATCTTTTCAATACCCTAACAGGAGACCCTGACTTAAATAGCCCTCGCATTTTAAGCCCAGAAGCAAAAGAGGAAATGGCTGGAAAAAAGAGTGCAAAATAGCCAACTAACAAGGATAAATGTAAATCTTCCAATTTCTCTTTTAATATTTCCATCTTGCCATTCCCCTACTGGGATACTTTGGCAAGAGGAGGGCATAATAGAATGGATATTCCTACCCAACAAAGATACAAAAAAAAGTTTCATACTTATCCTAAAAAAAAATCTCAGCAATAATATTAAAAGGCTGTATTCACCTGAAACAGCTTATGGCTAAAGATCCTAATAAAATCGTACTAGACCTTACAAAGCAGGAGCTTTCTCAGCTCTGGCAGTTCAGTAACTCTTGGCAAGTGGCCTTAGCAGATTTTATTGAAACAATTAACAAACACTTCCCAAATTCAAAATTTTTACAGTTTTTAAAAACGTACTTCATGAATTCTTCCTAAGGTTGTCAAACAACAACCACTCTCTGTTGCGCCAACTTACTACACTAATGGCAGCAGTAATGGAAATGCAGGCTATTTAGGCCCAACTGCAAAATCTTGGAAAACACCTTATTTATATGCCTAAAAGGTAAAACTTATGGCTGTTATTCAATTGCTAGCTAATGTTTCTGAGCCTTCAAATACTGTGTCTGATTCTGCTTATGTTTGTCACATTGTTTGTCATATAGAAAGAGCTCAAATAACTCCAGCTTCTGATGTGGGCCCATAAATGCCCCCACTTTCTCTCCAGGAACTAATCCCCATGGAGAACATCCTAATGAAATTTGGCAAATAGATGTTACACATGTGCCTTCTTTTGCTGCCTTCCGTATGTGCATGTGACAGGGTACACTTATTCTAATTTTATTTGGGCAACTGCTCAAGCTGGTGAAAAGGCCTCACATGTACGTTCTCATTTATTACATTGTTTTGCAGTAATGGGCCTGCCAGCACAGCTAAAAACTGATAATGGGCCTGCTTATCTTAGTCAATCTTTCAAAAAATTTTGCAGTGACTGTAATATTAAACATGTTATAGGAATTCCATATAACCCTCAGGGACAAGCGATAGTAGAAAAAAGTAATCACTTATTAAAATTAATGTTGCAAAAACAAAAAGGGGGAGATGGAGGAGA
This sequence comes from Tolypeutes matacus, assembly GCA_026826555.1. Lineage (NCBI taxonomy): Eukaryota > Metazoa > Chordata > Mammalia > Cingulata > Chlamyphoridae > Tolypeutes > Tolypeutes matacus. Next base: position 121,911 of record JAKSZT010027144.1, on the reverse strand, counting down.
GTCTGCTAGGGACAGACTGTCTAGAGCATTGCTTACCTTTAATTTTCTTAATAGACAACAAATTTCTAATGCCACAGCAGCAGAAAGACATTGGGAGTTTAAAAAAAGAAATGAAAATGAAAAATGTGGACAACCAATATATTGGAAAAATGAAAGAACCAATAAATGGGAAAAAGGAGAGGTAAAATTTTGGGGCCAAGGTTTTGCTCTTATCATTACAGAAACAGGAGAAGAGCAGTGGATCCCCTCCAGAAGAATCAAGCCTAGAGTTGAAGATGCTGCCAAGACTTAAACTATGGACATGGTGGTTTTACAATGAATTAATTATAGGTAAAGTATTAGGTCAAGGTAAGATACCACATCATAATTACACTTATTGGACATACATAACCAACTCACCTCTTCTAGAGCTGTTAATTTGGAGCAATGAGTCTTACCCAATTTATCTTAATCAATCTCACCATTTTCCAGGACCTATAATTTATAACTACCCTTAAAGCCAAAAGAAGAAGGGAAACTTACAGAAAATTTAACTTTACCTTTTATAGACTGCCCTACTTGTATTGGATATGGTTCTGTATGCATGCAACCTAAAAATCACAGTCAAATTTATGTTCTCATTTTCCCTTCTTTGCCATATAAATCAGAAAATATGGTAAAGTTTACAGGTCCCTCTCACAACAGACTACTTAATGACAAATGACATATATGTCATGAGCTTACAGAGGTTGTGTTGTTTAATGATTCCTATGGAATTGTAAAGGATCGGGCCCTTATAGGGATGCTGAAACCTATTTAAAAAACTATATTTTAGTTCATTAATAAGTCAATCATAATCACTAATGACAGTAATCCTTATTTCTGGAATTTTGGTAATACAACATTTACTAACAGCTCAATAAATTGGAAAAATGAAGATACATCCCACAACCATGGGACACTAAACTTAATAACATTCAAAGTTATTTGTGGAAATTATTTTTGGGAACTTTTCCAAACTTTGAAAGGCAAGGCAGCAAAACTGATATTACTAGTTTAAAAAAGAAAAGTTAACTCAATTTCTTACAGTATGTGTACAAGATCCTCTCGAAACCTGGACCATCAATTATCTCAATATTCAGGATGTTTACCTCTGTACCAGCTCTGGCCCAGGGTGTTCATACTGCAATCAGCCCATGCACTACTATTGTGCCTACTGGGGATGTGAAACATTAGCTACTGGATGGTCACCCCCAATTGCTGACAAGTTCCTCACGGTACAATTCACTCCTGCCGGATGCGTTCGACCCCCTAACCCATCGTGGGGTCTTCCTGCAAACTTTAAAAAACAAAATGCAGGAAACCTCTGTACAAATCTCATTCTTTCCTTTCAAAGCCCTGCAGATTCCCCCTGGATCATCGGTCGAACCTGGGGAATCAGGCTATATTTCGCAGGCACCGACCCTGGCATGTTCCTTCATATAAAAAAGGAACTTGTAGCGCTCCCCCCCCCAGTCCATGGGTCCTAATAAAGTCCTGGCCCCTCCCTGGTCAACCCAGTCCCCCTGTCACCAATATCACTTCAAGCCAGGCTGCAAATGCAACAGTTATGTCCGCTACACCCAACACTACCTCTCTTAACTTTTACCCAATTATCATTAGCCTACTCTGGCAAATAATTAATGCTACCTTTCTTAACCTAAATGCTTCCCATCCCAACCTTACTAGCAATTGCTGGTTATGCCTTTCTGATAAGCCCCCTTATTATGATGCCATAGCCCTTAACGCCTCCTTTAATACTTCCCATGAGGACAATCCTCCCCAATGTAACTGGAACAAGAAAGATAGAGTTGGCCTCACCATACAGTCTGTTCTACAAAATGGAGGGTGCATTGGTAATGCTTTCAAAAACATATCTGCCACCTTAACCAAGGTCTGTTATAGATTCACCTACCCTGTCTCAGGCCAAGTACTACATCCCCCCACATGGGGCAAAATGGCTGTGCTCCTCATCAGGGCTCACTCCCTGTGTAGCCACAACGGCCCTCAATAAATCGGGAGAGGTGTGCGACTTAGTAGTTATTCTCCCGCATGTTCTTTACCATCGCGAAGAACACCTCTATCAGCATTAGGACGAACAGCCTTCTGTTACCATAACTAAACAAAAAAGAGAAATTATTACTGCTGTTACCATTGCTTCTCTTTTAGGTATTGCAGGTATAGCCACTGGGACCACATCTGCCATCCTCCAACAACAAGGTCTCTCTCACCTAAGAGCTGCAGTAAACGAAGACTTGGCCTGCATTGAAACCTCCATCACCTACCTTGAGAAATCCCTTTCATCTCTGTCGGAAGTTGTTCTCCAGAATAGGAGGGGGTTAAACCTACTTTTCCTCAAACAGGGAGGCCTTTGTGCTGCGCTAGATGAAGAATGTTACTTCTACGCTAATCATTCAGGAGTGATTAGAGATTCCATGACCAAACTTAGAGAAGGCATAGCAAAGGGCAAGCACGAGCGGGAAGCCCAAGGAGGCTTCTCTTGGGGATTTAACATATTTCTCCCTTATTTCCTCCCTATACTAGGCCCCATAGTAACCCTACTCCTTGTCATATCCTTTGCACCCTGGGCTATAAGAAAAGTAGTTCAGCTGATTAGAGATCAGGTTAATTCTGCCCTAGGCAAGCCCATTCAAATACATTATCACCGGCTTCACCTCACTGACCAAGGTGTAAAACCAGAATACTTAGATGCTGCCCACGCTGAAAGGTAAGAAACCCCCTCCTACGGGAACAGCATATAACTCAAAAATATGCTTCTAGCTTTCGCTAGGATTGGTACCGCTGGGTGAGAGGCGAAGAACTGCAAAGGAGGGCCTAAACAATCCAAGGCCGTTTTTGAGCTCCTTGAGAAGTATGCCTCATTTGCATAGGGGTTCGCTCTGCAAAAACCTCCCCTCCCCACAAAAACAGGGCCACAAACAGCCTGGGGAATGAGGCCACTACTTCCCCCAGCAGGTTAATGCAAAAAGGATGCTTCATCCACATCCTTCCTCCATCCTTTTGAAAAACAAAGGGAGGAGATGTTGGGGACGATAATGGCAGCATATAATAATCACCTTCAGCAATGCCGGTAACTTGGAACATGGCCGCCTGGGTTAAAACAATAGCCTGAGCTATGATTAGCCGCCTTCCCAGAAGTCCTAGCAGTTCGTGCCAAAAGCCCTAAATCTGCCACCTCCCTAGTGACAGCGACCACCAATCACAGACCGCCACCCGTCCACCCGTCCTTAGTAGCCACTTAGTAGCAACCCCTTCTCCCCTGAGAGCATATATACCCTGCCTTTTCAATAAACTTTTGCAGCTTGATCAGAATCCTGTCTTGCTGTCATTCTTCATGTCCCTTGTCCCATATCTTTCTTCCCTCATAGGAGCTGGAGCCCCAGGTTAACTGTCCCGTGGGCTGGGACACATTCCCATTATAGTTGGACTTGGGATTGGGGGTTCAGCAGCCTTACGAATGGCAGCCCTGGTCACCGGTAAGGAAAACTTTAAAACCGTATCTACTCAGATTGACACAGATTTAAAGGAATTGGAAAAGTCAGTCACCTCAAAATATCCTTATCCTCTCTCTCCGAAATGGTTCTACAAAATAGGCATGAGCTAAATCTATTATTCTTAAAACAAGGAGGAATATGTGTAGCCCTAGGTGAAACCTGCTGTTTCTAAGCTAACCACTCAGGAGTACTTAAAGAAAGTCTCTCATTACTTAGAAACAGGCTAAGGGAAGGATAAGAACTTAAGACCAAAAGTGCTAATTGGTATGAAAGCCTATTCTCACGGTCCCCATGGCTAACCACCTTAATCACTGCTTTTGCAGGACCACTTGTCCTAGTCCTACTAGGATTTCTAGTAGGCCCTATTTTCATTAACTGCCTTACTTCCTACATCTGAAAAAGAATACAGGCAGTGAAGGTTAACGGTATTACGCACTCTACAAATCCCTTGGCCACTGTTGCAGAGTCAGTGGTTTGACTAATGCTATTACAGGAGTGGGGAATGAGAAGGAAGTAAAACAGTACCAGGAAATTCCCAGTAGAAAAATCCTCTAACAATTGCGGTTGGAAACCCAGTTGTCCATCCAGGTCTGAAAAGAATCAGCACATCATGCCCCAAAGATCAACCACTCCCCTCCCTGCTGGAACACTAAGGGCACACATCAGCTTCTGGAACATTGCTTGCTTGCTTTGCTATAGAAATATGTATGATTAAAACAATCCTGCTTTTGGTTGCTATAGAAATATGTATGATGATTAAACCAATCCTGCTTTTGGCGCGCATGAAGAAGAACTGGCCACGCAGGAAGGATTTCTATAAAAACTGCAGTCACCGGATGTTAGGTGCAACTCTCATTAGGGAGTGCACCCCGGCTGGTAATAAAGGTTTCACTGAAATTTTTTCCTGGGAGTCATTATTTGCATGAAGCGTTCCACTTCAAACTCTCTCTTTGGCTTTTTCACTTTCTGAAATTAACCCAGTGATTGGTTTCTCTAATACTCACATTTCATCAGTTTCATTAATTCCCACTCAACAGCCTTATAACTGCAGTTTATTCCATCTATCCTCCTATATTAGCCAGGGTTCACTATGGAAAGCAAACTAATAGGAGATAGCTGCAAACATTATGAAATTCTTATAAGAATTGTGTCAAATGATTATGGAGATACACATTTCCAAATTTTAGGAGAGGCTTCAAATCAGGAATCTGATGAAGGTCTTTGGTAAATTCTCCAGGAGAAGCTCACTGACTGAAGTACAGATGGAAATTCATACTTCAGACTGTTGAAATCCTCACTTCTCTTTTAAAGCCTTCTATAGATTGGATGAGACTTCTCTCATTGTCAAAGGCAATCTCCTCAGGTGATTGTAGGTATAATCAGTAATAGATTCTCTATCAAATTATGGATGATTTAAGTCCACAAAATGTCCTCACAGTAAACTACTGATAATACAATGCATTTTTCTGTCATTTTGCTTTTTATTTTTTGTAAGTCTTATACCATTTTTCCCTCACTTCTGTTAATGCTTACTTATATATTTATTTGATTTTTTGTGCTGTAGTATATTGCATGATTTCTCATTTCTATCTAGATATATTTTTTCTCTATCTTCCTTGCAGTTACCATGAGGTTACCTTATCTTATGTATATAACAATCACATTTGAATTCATACCAAATTTATTTTCATAGCATGCATGTATATTTTTCCTGTACCCTCTGTCCCCCATTGTTGTTACTTGCTGCCACATATACCTTTGTACATTGTATGTCCAAAAAAATAAATTTATCAAAACCTTGGATACATTTGCATTTTCACACCTGCAGGAAATAAGAAGTGGAATTAAATATGATAGAATACAATACAATAATACTGGTATTTATAATCCCCCCAATTTTTATATTCACCACAGGTCTTTATTTCTTTGTAACTTTGAATCATTTTCTAGTGATGTTTTCTTGAATAACTCCTTTTAGACATGTCTTGTGGTTATGAACTCCCTCAGTTTTTCTTTGTTTGAGAAAGTCTTCATCTCCCTCTCACTTTTTTAATATAATTTTTTATTTTTTACTGTTTTAAAAGAAACTTAGATCACACAAATGTTACACAAAAATATAGGGTATTCCCATATGCCCCACTCCCTACCCCTCCCACACTTTCCCACATTAACAACATCCTTCACTTGTGTGGTACATTTGTTACAATTGATGAACATATATTGGAGCATTGCCACTAAGTGTGAATTATAATTTACATTATAGTTCAAACTCTCTCCCACACATTTTTGCAAACTATTACAAGATATACAATGGCCTGTATCTGTCATTGCTATGTCATTCAGGACAGTTCCAAAGCCCTAGAAATGTCCCCAAATTATACGGATTTTTCCCTCTCCCTCCCCTCAGAAACTCCAGTGGCCACTCCCTCCACATCCATGATAAAATTTTTTCCATTGCTAAGATCACAACAAGTCTATAGTAGAACAACTGTAAGTCTATTCTAGTTCGTCATTCATTCCCCAATCCTGAGGATTCTGCCATGGTGATGCACACTACACCTCTAGTTGAGAAAGGGCTTAGATCCCATGGGGCAGATGGATAAGACTAACTTGCTTGCAGTTGTAGACACTCTCTGTTGTTTGAGATGATAATTGTCCATCATCATTTCTTTTTTAGTTTACCTGGGTGAGTCCAATGAACTGGAGAGTAGGTGTTGCATCTCTGTTGAGATTCAGGGCACATGGAAAGCCCAAAGATTTGTCTCTAGGACATATACCTATCAACTCTAGAACTTAATATAGGTTCAAATAGAGGGGAAGCAGAGCCATGTTTAGGGAAACCACAACTCCAACTCTTCTACATTGGGGAATGTAAATTCTAAATTAGGGCCCACTGGCATGGCACAGAATTCCTGAGCTGTCTGCACTGCCTATAGTTTCTGGATGTCTCCAGAACCCTCAGGGACTCCACTGTTTGAGACAATCTTTACTTTGGCAGTCAGTGAGATCCTGCTGGGATGTGCATGAGTGTAACCTCTGGGATGAACGTCTGACTCACTTTGAAGTCTATTAGCCATACAAACTCATCTGCCTTTACCCTTTCCCTCTTTTGGTCAAGGTCTTTTTCTAGTTGTGTTGCTAGTTGGTGCTTGGTAGTAATCTCTCAGTGCCAGGGAAGCTCATCCCTGGGAGTCATGTCCCATGCCAGGAGGGCAAGCAATGCATTTATATGCTGAGTTTGGCTTAGAGAGAGTCCACATTTGAACAACAAGGAGGCTTTCAAGAGACAACTCTTAGGCAACCTATAATAATAACCTAAGGTTCATTTTCAAAAGAAAAGGTACTAGTGTTGATCTCTTTGAGTTTTTCCTGTTTACAATTTGGTGAGTTTTTAGTATATTCATACTCACATTGTTTCAAATTTGGTGACATTTCAGCCATTGAATTTTTAAATATTAATTTTCCCCCTTGCTCCCTCTCTTCTTTATCTGGGACCCCATAGTGCATATATTGGTGTACTTGTTGGTCTCTCATAATTCCCTTATACTCTGTTTACTTTTCTACATTATGTTTCCTATCTTCCCCCCAGACTGGATAATTTCAATTATCCTATCTTCTTATTTACCACTTATTTCTTTTGTCTGATTAAACATGCTTTTAGTCTGTGTTCAAATGGGCTTGTGAACATGTCTCAGTTTGTGTTCTAATTTGTCCCATGTCCTTGTTCCCCTGAGGCTAATGTGTGTCATGGGAAATAGTCTTCAAAAATCAATTTCTCCAGGTGGGAAGATGGTATCGGATTAGCCAGGCAAGGCTCAACTCTCTCATAAAAGCAATGGAGAAAGAACCAAAAGCTTCCCAAGATACTTGCTTTGGGTGTTAGCAAACTAAGACAGTTCTTCACAATTCCCAGGAGCGTGAGAGACAGAGAGATGAAAAACCTGAAACAACAAATGTGAATTGCTAAAACTCCTGGCTGATGGGAAAGGCTCCCCTCTCCCACCCAAGATCTTAAGTGGGGGTTTTACACCCTGGCATATTGTGCAGCAGAATAGACTTTCTCCATGTCAGCTGTTACAAGGGGAAAGGGAGCAGGAGTTGGGGGACTTTTCTTCAGTAAATCATGCCAACAGAGCCTGTTTTGCCCAGACCTAAACAAAGGAAAACAGAGATACTCTTCAGTGGAAAGATGCACCAACTAGTGCCATCTACTGGCCAGTTTGGAGATTGCATGGACAAAAACTACATTTGGGTCTTTCTATTCCCTAAATTTTGGGAGAAAATGTGTGCCCTGGTAGTGAGTCTCTGGAACAATTTTGGTAACTTCAGCTGGTATGTTTTAAAGACAGGATAAGTTGAACCAAATATCAAAGAAGACCTATGAAAAAATAATGGCAATAGGCAAGAGAGAGAAATTGATCATCAGAGTAAATTCAACAATATATTCAGATAGCTAGACATCAGTAAAAAAATTACAAGCCATACTAGGAAACAGTATGAGAGGGACCATCCCAAGAAACAAACCAAATATCCTGAAGAGATACAGGATTTAAAACAACCAATCAATGATTATTTGATTCTCCTAAATCAATTCAAGGAATTGATTGACTCTCCTAAATCAATTTAAAGAATTGAAAGAAAATATGACTAAAGAGCTAAAGGTTATTAAGAAGACATTGGATGAGCATAAAGAACAATTTAGAAGTCTGCAAAGAAAAGTAACAGACTTTATGGAAATTAAAGACATGATGGAAGTGATGAAAAAATACATTAGTGGCACATAAGAGCAGATTTGAATTGCTCAAAGAGAGAATTAGTGAATTCAAAGACAGAACACCTGAAATGGAAAAGACAGTAGAAAAGAAAGAGAAGAGAATGGAAAAAAATGGAACAAAGTATCAGGGAATTCAATAACAGTGTGAAATGCACAAACATTCATATTATTGGTGTCCCAGAAGGAGAAGAGAATGGAAAGGGGGTAGAAAGAATATTTGAGGAAATAATTACTGAGATATTATGAAGGACATAAATATTAAGAAGGACATCACATGCCAAACAGTATAAATCCGAATAGGCCTTCTTAGATAACTACTATTCAGAATGAAAAATATCAGAGATAAAGAGAAGATTCTGAAAACAGCAAGAGAAAATCAAATGAAAACATAGAAGGGAACCTCGATAAGTTTAAGTACTGACCTCTCATCAGAAACCATGGATGCAAGAAGAAAGTGGTATGATGTATTTAAGGTACTGAAAGAGAAAAACTAGAATTCTGTATCTGGCAAAGTTGTCCCTTAAAAATGAGGGTGAGTTCAAACTCTTCATAGACAAACAAAAACTAATAGAATATGTCACCAAAATACGAGGATTATAAGAGATACTAAGGAGATTGCTGCAGCCTGAAAGGAAAAGCGCAGGGCCTAGAGACTGGGAGAAGAGAGTAAAAATGAAGATTATTAGAAGGTAAATTAAAGGGAAAAAGATAGACAATAGTACCATATGACAACAGAAAGCAAAAGGTCAAAATGGATGAAGTAAGTAATGCCTTTACAGTAATAACATTGAATGTTAATGGCTTGAACTCCTCAATCAAAAGACATAGACTGATCTATCTGTTGTCTCTAAAGAGACTCACTTCAGAAGTAAGAACACAACCGGGTGAAAAGAGAAAGGCTGAAAAAAAGTTATTCCATGCAAATAGTAACCAAAAAAGAACTAGAGAAGTGACACTAATATTGGACAAAATCAATTTTAAATGTGAAATTGTTATAAGGGATGAAGAATGTCATTATATATTAACAAAAGGGACAATTCAGCAAGAAGAAATAACTATACCAAACATTTATGCCCCTAATCTCAGTGCCCCAAGAAAGGCTGAAGGGAGAAATAGATGTCTCTACAGTAATAAGTGGAGACTTCAATACACAGCTAAGAGTAATGGATAGAACATCTAGACAAAGGATAAATAAAGAAACAGAGAGCCTGAATAATAGGATAAATGAACTAGACCTAATGGACAACTATAAAGCATTACACCCACAAACAGTAGGCTATACATTATTTTCAAATGATCATGGATCTTTCACCAAGATAGACCGTATGTTGGGTCACAAGTCTCAATAAATTTATAAAAATTGAAATTTCACAAAACAGTTTCTCTGACCATAACAGAATGAGGCTGGAAGTCAAAAATGGAGGGAAAAAGGGAAAATTCATAAATATATGGAGATTAAACAACACACTCTTAAATAATCAGTGAGTCAAAGAAGAAATTGTAAGAGGATTCAGAAAATATCTTGACATGAATTAAAATGAGAATATAACATATAAAAATCTATGGGACGCCACAAAGGCAGTGCTAAGATAGAAATTTTAGCCCTTAATTCTTATATTAAAAAAGAAGAAAGAGCTGAAATTGAAGACCTATCTTCATGCCTGGAGAAAATAGAAAAAGAACAGGAAACTAATCCCAAACCAAGCCAAAGGAAAGAAATAAATGAAATAAATGAAATTGAGAACAACAATAAAAAAAAAAAAAAAAAGAAACAGACAGAAAGCCAACGAAACCAAAAGTTGGTTCGTTGAGAAGATCAACAAAATCAACAAACCCTTAGCTAGACTAAAAAAAGAGAGAAGATGCAAATAAACAAAATCAGAAATGATAGGGGGGACATTACCACTGACCTTACAGAAATAAGAGAGATCATAAGAAGAAACTATGAACAACTGCATGTTAAAACACTAGACAATGTAGATGAGTTGGACAAATTCCTATAAAATCATGAACGACATACACAAACAGAATAAATAGAAGATCTTTACACACCAATCACAAGTGAAGAGATTGAAACAGTTGTAATAAACCTCCCAAAGATGAACAGCCCAGGACCAGATGGCTTCATGGGTGAATTTGACCAATCATTCAATGATGACCTAATACCAATCTTGTTCAAACTCTTCCGAAAAATTGAACAAGAAAGAATGCTACCAAACTCATTTTATGAAGCCAACATCACCCTAATACCAAAACCAGATAAAGATACTATGAAAAAAGAAAATTACAGAACAATATATCTAATGAAAATAGATGTGAAAATCTTCAATGAAATATTTGCAAACAGAATCCAAAAGCACATTAAAAAAATTGCTCACCACTATCACGTGGGTTTTATCCCATTCATGCAAAGGTAGTTCAACACAAGAAAATCGATTAGTGTAATAAACCACACTGATAAATTGAAGAAGAAAAATCACATGATACTCTTGATTGATGCAGAAAAGTCATTTGACAGAATACAACACCATTTCTTGATAAAAACTCTCCAAAAGGTAGGAATAGAAGGAAGCTTTCACAATATGAAAAATTGCATATGTGAAAAACTTAAAGCTTGCATTGTACTTAATAGCAAAATACTGAAATCTTTCCTGCTGAAATCAGGAACAAGACTAGGATGCCCACTGTCACCATTATTATTCAATATTGTGCTAGAAGTTCTAGCTAGAGCAATTAGGCTAGTCACAGAATACAAGAAACCCAAAAAAGAAAGGAAGAAGTAAAATTTTCACTATTGACTGATGACATGATCTTACATCTAGAAAACCTTGACGAATCCACAACAAAGCTCCTAGACTTGATAAGCGAGTTGAGCAAGTTGGCAGGATACACGATTAATAAGCAAAAATTAAAAGCATTTCTATACACTTCTCATATGCAATCTGAGGAAGAAATCAGAAAAATTCTATTTATAATAGTGAGTAAAGCAATCAAATATTTAGGAATAAACCTAACCAATATGTGAAGGACCTGTATTCAAAAAACTATAAATTATTGCTAAAGTAGCTGAATAAGACTTAAATAAATGTAGGAATTCCATGTTCATGGATTGGAAGGCTAAATATCATTGAGATGTCAATTCTACCCAAACTGCTTTACAGATTCAACGCAATCCAAATAAAAATAGCAACAGCCTTTTTTGCAGATATTGAAAAGACAATAATCAAATTTCTTTGTAAGGGTAAGGGGCCATGAATAGCCAGAAATGTCTTTTAAAAAGAATGAAGTTGGAGGACTCTTACTTCCTCACTTTAAAGCACATTACTTAGCTTCAATAATAAAAACAGCATGGTCCTGGCATAAGGACATACAGATTGACTAATGGAACCAAATCAAGAACTCAGAAATTGACCTTCACATCTACAATCAAGTGATTTTTGACAAGGCTGCTAAGGAACATTACATGACCTTACTGATATGAAGAAGCAAATTGAGCAGACTCAGAGAGCTATTGTCTGGAAGATAGGTTTACAAGAAATAGAAAAGGAAAACAGCTAGGCCAGAACAGTCTAGTCAACAAAAGGTGCTAGGAGAAATGGGTAACCATCTAAAAGAAATAAAGACCTTATACACCTTATACAAAAATTTCTTATGAAAGAAATTTTATAATTTTTCTTATAAAAGAAAGAAAGAAGGCTTCACACCTTATATAAAAATTAACTCAAAATAGATCAAGGACCTAAATATATAAACAACAAACATAAAAGTCCTAGAAGAAAATGTAGGAAAACATCTTCAAGATCTTGTGGTAGGTGGTAGTTTCTTAAATCTTACACCCAAAGCATGAACAACAAAAGAAAAAAATAGATAAATATGACCTCCTCAAAATTCAACATTTTTGCACTTCAAAGGACCTTGTCAAAAGGGTGAAAAGGCAGCCCACTCAATGGGAGAAAATATTTGGCAATCACATACCTGATAAATGTTTAATATCCATGATATACAAGGAGTTCATTCCACTGAACAATAAAAAGACAACTATCCAATTAAAATATGGACAAAAGAAATGAAAAGACAATTGTCCTAAGAAGAAAAGCAAATGTCAAAGAAACACATGAAAAAAAAAAAAATGTTTAACATCACTAGCAATTAGGGAGATGCAAATCAAAACTTTAATGAGATATCACTTCACACCTATCAGACTGCAGCTATTAGAAAGTCAGAAAACTAATTGTTGGAGAAGATATGGAGAGATAAGAATGTTTATTCACTATTGGTGAGAATGTAGAATGGTACAGCCGCTGTGGAGAACTGTTTGGCCGTTACAGGAGTTGAATATAGACATGCCATGCGACACAACAATACCATTGCTACGTATATACCCAGAAGACCTGAGACCAGTATCATGAATGGGCATCTGCACACCAATGTTCATAAGGGTGTTATTTATGATTGCCAAAAGTTGGAAACAACCGAAGTGTCCATCAACTGATGAATAGATAAACAAATTGTGGTACATTCATACAGTGGAATATTACTTAGCAGTAAGAAGGAATAAAGTGTTAACACATGGGATAACATGGATGAATCTGGAGGACCTTATGTTTAGTGAAGCAAGCCAGGCATTGAAGAATGAACATTACATGACCTCACTGATATAAATTAAGCAAATTGAGCAGACTCAGAGAGCTATTGTCTGGTAGATAGGTTTACAAGAAATAGAAAAGGAGAAGAAGATTGTGAGCCAAAACTCATACAGACATAATATATGGTAAGGTGAAAATATGTAGTTGCATATTGAAGGGATATGACAGGAGGGTAGTGATATTATTGGGTTGGGTGGTGCAGGTTTGACAGGTGGGTAGTTTGGGAAGAGTGGGTTGGAAGGTCCAGGGTACTGGGAGGGACGGTTTGGAGAGGGATCAGGTGAACACTGGGGATTTGCATGTATGTGGTTGAAAGTACAAAATTGGAAATTCTTTTATGGCCATATGAAAGGAAGGGTTACTGGTTTAGGGTTTTGGATGGGGGGCATTCGGGACATGGCACACCTGGAGCAGGCTTCTAGGGAGTGTGTGAGTGATAATTCTGTCATAATGTGTTGTATCAGGGGGTGGAGACCCACATAATGAACGGGAAGGAATTGGGCTCCCATCCTTGGGAGGACTGTATGGGCACTTCCTAATAGGAGAGGACAAACCAGTGTGTCAAGACCTCAAAAACAAAGTGAAAAATTGTGAGACACTGGGAAATGAGTGGGCGATGGTGCCATGGTACAGACAGGACACCAGATATTGTGGTGATGAAAGGCAAAATGTCAACAAAATTTTTTAAAAATATTTTTCATTTTTTAAATATTCCAATTTTTTAATTTAATTTTATTTTTAGTTTTCCTTAATTTTTATGTATTTTATTTCTTATATTTAAACTTATCGTTATTGTTTCATTTTCCTATTAATTTTATTTGGCTATTGTAATGGCTTCATTTTTGAAGAAGATTTGGATCACAGAAGGGTTACAACTGGGGTGGGGGAGGATCATTGGTGTGGGGTGTCAGTGATGGGGGATGCATGGGAGGAATTTCACCGAGCATACATATACGGTATATAAAAATGTTCAAATATTCATGGGGCATTGTAAAAGTGGGTGGGGAGACTCACACAATAACCGAGAGAATCCTGAATTCCCATCCTGTAGAGTTCTGCCACATTCTCTAATGGAGCAGCAATAGTAACCCAAGTGCAGTGTCAATGGATGGTGAAAGAGGATGGTCCACTGATGGGCCCTTGATATTGATGAGTGAGCCTTTGCTCTTGAAATTGAAACTTAGGCTATTGTTATGGGGTGCCTAAGTGTTGCCTCCTGAAAGCTCCTTGTTGCTCAAATGTGGCCTCTCTCTAAGCCAAACTCAGCATATGAATGTATTACCTTCCCCCCAGTGTGGGACATGATTCCCAGGGATGAGCCTCCCTGGCACTGAGGGATTGTTACCAACCACAAACTAGCAATGCAACTGGAAAAAGACCTCAAATAAAAGGAGGAAAATGTAAAGACAAATGAGTTTAAATGGCTAAGAAACTTCAAAATGAGGCGGGAGATCATCCCAGAGGTAACACTTATGCAAATCTCAGCAGGATCTCATAGACTTCCAAAGTGGATACTACCCCAAATAGTGGGGCTCCTGAGGGCTCTGGAGACAACCAGGTCCTATGCTCAAAGTGGATAGCTCTAGAGTCTGGTGCCTTGCCAATGGTCCATGCTTTGGAGTTTGTGTTCCTGAGAGTGATAAAGTTGGATTCAGTTATGTCTTCCCTGCACATGGCTCATCTGTCCCTTCTATTTAAACCTATACTTGGTGCTGGAGTTTGTAGGTGTACATCCAGTGACTCAAGTCTTTGGGCTGTCCATATGCCAGCTGGGCCTGAAACATCGGCAGAGTTGCAACACCTACTCTACAGCTCATTGGGCACAGCCAGGACAACTGGTGGGGAGATGATGATGGACAACAGCCATCCCAGGGAATGGAAAGAGTCTGAAGCTACAGGCAGAACAGTCCCATCCATTTTCCCCATGGGATATAAGGCCCCTCTCATATGGAGGTGGAGTGGACATCACCATCCCAGAATCCTTGGGATTTGGGGAAGACATAAGGACTAGAGTGGACTTACTGATATTCTACTATAGACATATTGTGATTCTAGCAATGGAAGAAATTACAACATTTATGTGAAGTCAGTGGCCAGTGGAATCTCTGGGGACCAAGAGAGGGAAAAATAGTTGTAATATAAGGGATTTTTTGGGACTTGCGAATCGTCCTGAATGACATTGCAATGACAGATGTAGGCCATTTTATACCATCATACAACACGCAGAACTGTGTGGGAGCGAGTGTAGAATACAGTGTGAACTATGGTCCATGCTTAATGGCAAAGCCCCAGGATAAGTTTATCAATTGCAATGAAAGTGACACACTAATGAAGGATATTTATGTGGGAAGGTGTGAGAGGTGTGGGGAGTGGGGCATATGGGAATCCCTATATTTTTTCTGTAACCTTTATGGAATCTAAATATCATATAAAGAAATATTTTTAAAAATATATGAGATTCTCATATACCCCACTCCTTCACCCTCTAACATTCCTCCATTAATATCTTTCATTAATGTGGCACATTTGTTATAATTGAACACATATTGAAGCATTGCTACTAAACATGGTCTTATATTTACATTATTGTTTACACTTTGCACCACACAATTTTATATGTTTTGACAAAACATATAATGGCTTGAATCTATCATGGCAATACCATGCAGAATAATTTCAATGTTCCAAAAATGTCCCATATTACAGCTAGTTTTCCCTCTTCCTCCCCCCAGAACATCCATTCATCACTATCTTTATATCAATGTTACAAGTTCTTCCATTATTAGAATAATAATAAGTCTTCTTTAGTCCATAGTTCCATTCTCCCTTATGTTTGTTCTTTCCTCAATCTTGAGGATTTGGGAATGGTGATGCTCCTTATTTTTCCATTTGAGAGGAGGCTTAGATTCCATGAGGCAAATGGATAGACCTGTCTTGCTTGCAGTTGATATTACTCTGTTTTTTTGTGTGGTCATTGTCCATCACCATCCTTTTGTGAGTTGTTCTGGATCAGTCCAATGAACTGGAGAGTATGCGTTGGCTATAACTCTTCTGAGATTCAAGGCTCAAATCCCAGTGGGTTCCGTGTAATATTTTAGGTAATC
This sequence comes from Tolypeutes matacus, assembly GCA_026826555.1. Lineage (NCBI taxonomy): Eukaryota > Metazoa > Chordata > Mammalia > Cingulata > Chlamyphoridae > Tolypeutes > Tolypeutes matacus. Next base: position 105,854 of record JAKSZT010027144.1, on the reverse strand, counting down.
TAAGCACCTCTTAAAATATATGTATATATATATATAAATAACATTTTTGTAAGCAAATACACATATATGCATATATATTTATATATCATTTTGCAAATGTTTGTATGTATTGTGAGAATTTTGATTTTTACCCATAATAAAAAAAAAAAAAAAGCAAAGGAACAATTGGAAGGTTTAAGTCTCTGGGGCATATATTTAGAGGGTATAATGTTAATTATAGGTTCAAATAAATGGGGCAGGAAAACCATGTGTAGGAAAATTATAAATGAGTGTAACTCTAATATATTGGGGTGATGGGTTATCATATATTCCAAGGTAAGACCTGCAGATAAGGAGCCAGTTTCTTGGAGCTATCTGCCTTGCCTGTAGGATCTAGATGTCTCTAGATCCCTCAGGAGCACCTCTTCTTGAGGAACTGTTTATTGTGGTAGTCAGTGAGATCCTTCTGAGACGTGCATAGTGTAACCTCTGGAGTGAACTCCTCAATCATTTTTAATCTCTTAACCATAAAAATTCATTTGAATTTAAAATTTCTCCCTTTTGGTCTAGGAATTTTTCCAAATTAATCACTAGTTGGTGTTTTGTAATAATCCCTCAGTGCCAGGGAGATTCATCTCTAGGTGTCATGATCCACAAATGGGGGGAAGTGAATTATATTCTGAGTTTGGCTTAGAGAGATGCCACATTTAAGCAACAGGGAGGTTTACAGGAGTTAACTCTTAGACAAAACATATTACTAGGCTAAATTTCAATTTTAGAAGAACAAGGTTCTTAAGTAAAAACATCAATATGACAGGCCTGGTATATTGGTCTATCCTCCTTCACTAGGCACTGCCCATGTACTTTAGAAATTCTTCCCTCTTTATTAGAGAATCTAGCTGTACTCCCCAGGATGGGAATTCAATATTCATTGTTCACTACCCACTGAGAAAGCACCCCATTACCATATGAACACAATCATATTCTATAGAGTTATGCCTCACGTTCTCCTTTCCCACACATTCACCCACCAACAATACCCACCAGTGATCTTCTAATGACACAGTTTCAACCCTTATGCCATCCAAAACCTCCCCACAAACAAAGCCAATAACAACAAAAATAATAAAATTCAAAATTAAAAAATTAGAAAAATAAATATATATATTTGCATTGTGACTTCCATCACCATAAGATCTGTTATCTTTTATGTATATTGACAATTTCTTCTGTATGTTCCCTCATTATCTTATGTTTTCACTTTATTTTCCAAAACACTGTAGGTTACAGAAAAGTCACATGGATAATATAAAGGATTTCCATATACCTCATCCCCTCCCACCCACATCCTCCCTTACTAAAAACATCCTAATGAGGATGGTACATTTGTTCCAAATGATGAACAAATATTGAAGTATTTTGCTACTAACCATCATCAATGGTTTACAATATAGTGTATCTTTTGCACCATATACTTTTATTGGTTCCGACAAAATGTATAATGTCCTGTATCCATCATTGCAAGATCATGCAGAACAATTATAATGCCCCCAATGCTCTATATTCCACCCATTTTCCTTCCCTTCCCCTCAAAACCTATGGCAACCACTTAGTTTCAATTTTTGAAAAATAAGTTTCATAGTTACATAAGTTAATATTGAGGGCTTGATATACTAGTCTGTTTTCTTCGATTAGATGCTGCCTATGTACTCAAGAGCCCTTTGTTAGAGATTGTCGCAGGACTCCCGAGGATGGGAGGTTAATATTTTCTTGTTTATTGTGTGAGTCTCCACCCACTGAGATAACACCCAATTACACATTCATATTCCACAGAAGCATGCGCCAGGCATGTGCTTTCCCACATATCCCTCCACCACTGGCACCCTACATCCGTGACCCTCCCCTGCCATATTTGCCAAAATATATATTCTAATCCATGCTTTCTGATGCAAAATCAGGTCTTAATCTTATTGGGATCTGATAATGTATAAGTTGTTGCTATTCTCTGGAATCTTTCAGAAATCACTCCGTGTCTTTGATTTTGGATATTTTGACTACTATGTGCTTGGATATGGTTCTCTTTGAGTTTCTTCTGTTTGGGCATCATTAGCCTTCTTGAATGTGCTTATTCATGTCTTTTAAATTTGAGGAGTTTTCTACTCTTATTTCTTGAATTATTCCTTCTGCTCCTTTCTTTCTTTCTATTCTTGCTAGACCTCCCATAATGCATATATTGGTAAGTTTGATGGTGTTCCACAGGTCTTTTGGGTTCTATTTTCTCTTTTTTTTCTTATTGTTCTTCAGCCTGATTCATTTCAATTTTCTTGTTTTGAGATTACTGGTTTGTTCTTCAGTCACCTCCTATATACTATTGGAACACTCTATGGATTTTTTTTTTCTTTTCATTTTTTTGTGGTCTTCAACTCTAGTGTGTGTTTTGGTTCCTAGTAAGAATCTCAAAGAAATTCTCATGCTATTAGTTCATTGACTTCCTTGATCAGTTAATTCTGTCTCCATATTTTTTTTTTATTTCCTTGATCATATTGAGGATCATGTTTTTTTTTTTAAAGATTTTATTTATTTATTCATTTATCCCCCCCTTGCTGCTTGTGCTCACTGGGTCAGCTAACCACGCCGTGCGGGCGGGCTTGCCTTCACCAGGAGGCCCCGGGAACCGACCCGGGCCTCCCATATGGTAAACGGGAGCCCTACTGATTGAGCCACAGCCGCTTCCCGAGGATCATTTTTTAAAAGTCTTTGTCCAGTGGATCCAAAGTCTGGTCCTCTTTGCTGATGGTTTCTGGATTTTCATATTTTTCAGGTGGATGGGTCATCATTTCTTGTTTATTTGCTTGTCTTGTAATCTTTGTTGTATATTGTACTTTTTAATATTTTAAAATGTTAACTCTGAGATTTTATTCCTGAGCTGTCTCTTCCTTAATTTGTATCCAGCTAATGTTACACAGAGATTCATTTGAATGCCAGGAGCTAACCTAAACAAACCAAACAAATCAAAAAGACCTTTCATAGTATTTGCAATCTGACTCCTCCTTGATATCAATAATGAAAAAGCTCACTGAGATTGGAATTAAGATCAGATGAAAAGAAGGAAGTGAGCCAGGGAGGATCCTGTGGTAAAGTATCCCAGGCTTCAGGAACTTATCATTATTAAAAGACTTAAGTAGAACATCACCTAGCATGCTTGAAAAACAGTGCTGTAGGTTGAGTTATACCCCAAAAAAGATATGTTCAAGTCTTAATATCCAGTTCTGGAATTGTGAACTTATTTGGAAATAGAGCATTCATATGTAATTAGTTAAGCTAAAACCAAATAGGATCAGGGTGGCTCCTAAGCCAATATAGCTGTTGACCTTCTAAGAAGAGGCATATTTAGACACACAGAGAGATTCAGGGGAGAAGGTTATTTGAGGAGAGGGGCAGAGAGCGGAGTTATACTACCACAAGACAATGAACATCAAAAAGTTCCAGTAACTACCAGAACCCAGGAACAGAAAAAAAAATAGTGTCCTTTTAAAGCATTAAGAGAAAGCAAGTCCTTGCTGCCACCTTTTAATTCAGACATCTAGCCTCTGTAACTTTGAGACAATAAGTTACTATTTTTTTCAGACACCCATTTTGTGATAATTAGGAACATCAGCACTATAAAACTAGTATAAACAACAAGATGACCAGTGGCTGTACAGCATGGTGGACAAGGTAGAGAGGTATAGGGGATGAATTCAGGATGCCAAATCATAGGTATACTAAAATTCAAAACATAAGCTTTTACTCTGAATGTGATTGAAAGTTCTGTCCTGAGCAAAAGCATGGCATGACAGTATCTCTTTGGCCATAGTACTGAGAAAGGAACAAATGAGGAATGGAAAACACTAACAAAGTGAGGAGATTATTTTAGTAATTTAGGCAAGAGTTGATGGAATATTGGACCAGAGTGTTCAGATTATGGATACGTCAAGGAATTCAAACTGACAGGATTTGCTAATTGCTCAGATGCAGTGTGTGATATAAAGCAATCAAAATGATGGAAATGTTTTACTAATGGATGATGGTCATGGTAGCACAACATTGAGAACATAATTTGTTGGTACTTAAATCTGTGGAGAAGAGTTTAAAAAAAAAGTCTTTTATGTTAACATATATACACTTATTAAAAGGACAGCAGTCTTTTTGCTTCATGCAATGTCCAGTTGGATGCTCTTACATGGAAGGCTGAAATAACAAATGTGTCTTTATGGCTGGTATATCCATTCACATTCCTGCTAAAGTCTAACCTATATCTCATGAGAAGTGACTCAGAATATAACTGTTATATAATTTGGCCATGTTCTCTAAGATAACTGGGGCTTTTAAGAGAGAGGTAGAGAACTATATCCCTCATTTTTTGTACAACAGCAAACCAGGGTCTCTTCAATAAAAAATATTGTCATCATCAAAGTATTATCATCTCTGGATTGAGATATTCCCATCTTCAGGAGACCAGGGAAAGTAAGCCATCCACTAATCTTATTCAGCTTAAATACATGATGATTTTAAGATCTTGAGTTCTAAACAGTTCTCCTGAAACATAGTAGCATGGCACCAGAGAGAAATCCCAGCCTGTTCCTTGTATTTCAAGGACATTTTTTATTTAAGAAAAGAAACTAGAATTACCATGACTTCATCAACTTTATTATTCCAAACAAAAATATTATGTTGTAAAATATCTATGATGTAATAATCAAACCAAAGTCTACAACTTATTTTTTCTTAACATTTTCAAATATTCTATTACAGTCTCTGCCAAATCAAGGGCTACTTTTGCCAAACTTAGTGAGAAGTTGACTATTTCTGGCAAGACAGAATCTAGCTTTTACATTGGTTCCTATAACAACAGATATTACTCAAATAATATGATAAGAATAATGATGCAAATTATAATACAAATTAGTGAAGAAATACTAAATAAATATTTGACTTTCTAGTATCTGAATTAAACAATTGGTTGAGTTTATGGTTTTTACTTAATTTCATGTATCACATTTAACAAATTCCACAGTGTTTTTATAAAATAGGAATTTTACTTGATTCTTTCATATCACATATAAACTGTGCTACAGATAATAAAATGAAGGAATAAAACGAACCAAATATCAAATATTTACAATCATTACTTTATTACCTTTTTCAAATGTGCATGAAATTTACCACTCTGTCTAAATCTAAGTAACAGATATTTGAACAACAAATTGTATGGATAAATCTGGAAAGAATTAGAAGACACATATTGGGACATTGCTGATTTTGAAAATGTACTTGATCCAAATTACAGCATTGCAAAATGCTTACAGCTTCCATATTTTGAGGCAAATCTACATATGAAAATAAAATGATTTGATAAAGCTTGGAAGGTGACTAAAAGATCAATGACAGTTCAGTTGAAGAAAGAACAGTGAATCTTTGAATACTATTAGAACACTTCACTAGTGATGGGATCACTGCATTTGTTCATAAAGAAAGGACAGAATAGCTTAATAGGAAGAGAGAAAATATTGAACGCTAGATTGTGAATAGTGAGGAAATGCAGAGTAGGTGTGTATTGCATTTTATAATAGAATAAAAATAAATGTGATCACCAGCCTGGGGACCATTTTTTAGGAAATAATAGAAATGTGCAGAGTTGATGTATTATGGAAAGGATTATACATTATTACTGGCTTAAAATTATGTATAACATAAGTAGTGGTCCAGAGGAAGCCTTTTGATTTCTAAAGGTGACCAAATGAGAAAATCAAAGGAAAATGTTGAGTAACACACAGTCAGAAGTGAGGGCTTTCTTTTTGCACTGAATGCAAGTTCTGAGCTTCAACAAAAAGAAGAGCCTAATTTTGGCAACTTTAATCTAAGTAGCTAGGATAAATTGATAGAAATAATGTAAAAATATACAGTAATGCATAATGTGAATAGTACATATATGTAAATGGTAAAATATGATTCTTTCAGTTTTGAACATGGTGAGGTCAAAATAATAGTAATATACTCAAATGAATTAGATATCTAAAATCAGAGATATAGAAATGTAAGTGCTTTACTTGGAGGGATAGGTGGAAATGAGAATGGATGTTCATCACAGGAAAAGGAACAAAATGGAGAATGTAGCGTAAGTGTAAACCAAAGGTGAAGAATAGGAAAAGTGAAATAACTTTAAGGAGGCATATGAGTATAGACAAGTAGGCAATTAAGGTAAAGAAAGTAAGAAGAATATGATTAAATATATTTATATAGATATAGAAATATAAAGAAAAGCAGATATAGATACACATAATATAAAATATAAATGATATAGATGATATATATCTATTGATATAGATATAGCAACAGGTATGTTTAGGGCTATGGATATGGACGGAGGTAACATGACCACAGATCCAATATTACTTAAAGCAGGCCAATTATACCACTTAAACTATTTTTAACAACAGTTCTCTGAGTTGCCCTCAGAAATGCTATTTTTGGATGATATTTTTTTATTTTCCAAGTGGACAGAGATAGATGTAATTATATGAAAAGATATAACACTAAGGATAAGTATGTGGGTGTGTGTATGTGTAAATTTCCATATATACACAGGTCTGCATACTATCTAGCTATAGATACTCTTTCCATGAATTCAAACTACATGGAGTGCTAAATAAGTACTTTGTCAATATTATGCTAGCTGTAATCATATTTTATTACATAAAGCCTTTTGAGTGCTTCTTTAATCTCTGTGTTTCTCAAGCTGTGGATGATGGGGTTTAATATTGGGGTGAAAATCGCATACAGCATAAAGATGAGCCTGTCTCTGCCTGAGGAATGTTGACTGGATGAAGGATGGATGTAGGTGAATATTATGGTGCTATAAAACAGACCTATGACAAGGAGATGGGAAGCACATGTGGAGAAGGCTTTGCGCTTCCCTTCGGATGATGGGTTCTTAAGGATGGTGGATATGATGTAGATATAAAAAATAAAAGTTATCAGAAAGGCATTGATCACTAAGATCCCTCCTACCACTAAAACAAGCATCTCTGTCCCATACGTGGAAGAACAGGAGAGTGCCACCACTGGTGGGATGTCACAATAATACTGGTTAACCTGATGGGACTTACAGAAAGACAGATGGAATGTGAACACCGTATGAAGAAGGGAATAAAGGAAACCTGCTGTCCAGGTTCCAACTGACAGCTGGGCACAGCGTACTTTGGTCATGATGAGAGTGTAACGAAGGGGGAAACATCTGGCCACATACGGGTCATAAGCCATGATGGTGAGAAGGAGGACCTTGGTCCCTGCCAAGCCCACAGGAAAATAGAGCTGCAAAGCACACCCAAAAAAAGAAATGCTTTGAAAAAAAAAAAAAGAAATGCTTTGCTTCTCAGTTAAGAAGTTCTCAAGCATCTTGAGAACAGTAGCTGAAGGGCAGAATATGTCTAAGAGGGACAAATTTACCAAGAAGTAATACCTGGGTATGTGTAGCTTTTTCTCAGTCCTAATGGCCAAGAGAATGGCACCACTTGCCAACAAGGTGACCTGATAGATGACAGTCAAAGCCACAATGAAAGGATATCACACCTCAACGAGGTCAGAGAGTCCTAAGAGGAAAAAGTCCTTGGTGGTAAGATTGTAGATATTCAGCTCTTCTCTCCACATTGGTCTTTCTAGAGCAAATGAAACCAACATACAGAGGTTACCAGAAAAAATCTAAGAGCCTAGTGATGATCAACACTTGGAAAATAATTGAGCTGTGGTTAATGATAAATTGTCTTAGCACAATTTTAATTACAGATGTCAAATTATTATAAATGCTGATTAAAATATCCCTTGCCTTTATGATATTTATAGAATATTCACCCTCAATTTTCTAACAAGAAAGTGAAATTTTAAATTTCATCTGAGTGAAACTCTTGTTGGTCCGCAGAAGCTTTTGTGAATTCAGTGAGAGTTGATGGTCCATCTTCCACATCTGCTTAGGCAGCTATATTTTCCCATCTTGTATTATCTTATGTTTTTAGTTTTATGCACTATCTAAACACTGAGTTACCTGAAGATAAAAAATGTGCATTTTTATTGAAAGTAAATTTTACAAATAAGAGACACAGAGTATAAGATTAATACATAATTATTCAGTGAAATAATGAGTAAATTGAGCTTTTGTTATTTGGTTTGACAAAATGTTTCTATTGGAAAGAAATAAATATAACAATATTTCTATAACTTCACAATCATAGTCATTTAAAAATGAAGAGTAACATGTTATATCCTCAAAAGATATACTTTAATGCACATTAAATTTAGCCTATATAATATAAATGAAAACTTGATAATAGTGTCTGAAGGTGATCCCAACAAAAAACAGACCTGTTTCCATATATATTCAAAACCATTTCCCATTAAAATTTAAGTGCTTGAGCACATTTTATTTAAAATTTATATTTGGTAGCACATATTGTTTTTATTTACCCTTGTTTAACTTTCTAATTACAGAAGAGCCCAATTATCACTAAATTTCTTATTATTTGTGAAAGTAGTTTAATTTTATTAGAAGTCAGGAAATTGATATGTTGAATTTTTTACTTTAAAAATTAGTATATTCTGTTTTTATAAACAGCACATATGCATAATAGAAAATTCAAGCAGAAAATATGTTTAGAAAATAAACTGCCAAAATAAATCTATTATTCCCCTACATCACTTCTCACTCTTCTTTTCTTTTACTACATAAAATTTTTCATAATTTCTTGTCTCAGATAAAATGAGTAGCAAGCATATTGCAAAGTATACATAATTGTTTCTTCAAACAAATGGAATTATTATTTTCTGACAATTTTCTATTTTTCCCTGGAAAATTTTAAATAAAAAATGCTGAAATTAATTGGAAGATGTTATTATTCTATCCTTAATGGCACTATTACTTTTTCTGTTCTTTTGTTTCCTCAAACAGCAGCACCTCTGTCCTGTGTGAAGTAAAATAAACTCTTTTAAGGAATGGTCTGTAAATAATTGAACTTTTGAAAAGAAAATTATTATATTAAGCAAAAATGGTTAGATAACATTATTCAATGAGCAAAAGTTTGTTAAATGGGTGAATAAAGAGGTTGGAACAAAAAAAATCTGCAGCATTAATTCTCAAGTTCCCAAATGTTCAATCTTCTGCAAAGTATTATACATCATATATTAATACATTGAAAAATAATTGTGAATATGAGAAATTAAAGGCACTTTTTATTACAAAACATATTCATAATTTGATACAGTAAATATTTTGCATTTTACATTAAGTAATTATTTAACATTATAATCACACATAAAATTGACTTTTTTTTCTAAATAAGGATTATGAGAAATAAGTCAATAACTTCATAGGTATACAACACCTTCCTGGTTGTAAAAACACCTAGCTCAGTTCTGTTTGAGTGTACATAACCAATGTGTACCATGAAGAAATGATAATGGATTTTCCTTAAAATTTGCCCATGAATGTTCAAATTTCCTAAGTAAAACTTTTGGTCTTGGCAGGTAAATTGCAGAATTTGTTCACATGGAAGGAAATATATGTTACAAACAAACCTCTCATGTGGTTGCAAACATAATTAAATCCCAGAATTTGTCCTTATATTTAGAAAAATAAAAGTGATATTTTCATTAATAATATATTGCTGAGGAAAAGTTTCCATAACTTTTTTTTTTTTAAGCAAATGATTCTAGGAATAGAAAAATCCTTTTGCAGTGCAATCTCCACTACGCTGTGGGAGTACTTGGTGTGAATATAAACACATAAGTACTTGAACTATACATGTTGAAGTCAGCTTTTTTTCATATTCACAAACAGCCAACAATTTAAGGAAGATCCAGAGCTAGGGGCATATGGCTAGCATTAGCCTTACTAGGGATATTAACCAGGAATTAACTTGTTGTATTTTCTGTGAATTACCCCTTTACATATGGTCAAAGAAAAACATACCATATATGAAGCTTCTCTCTGTAGCAAATAGTTACTTCAAATTTCCACTATAAAGAGAAAAATAAAAAGAATTCATTAAGCAAATTACCACTGTTAGATGTTAAATCTTAAGATAATTCAAAATATAACTTATTTGGTACATTAATATAAAGGAAATATTACAGTTAAAATTTCTTAGAAATAGGCTATTAAAATATATTAAAATAGGTCTTTTAAAATATATTGCTAAGAAGGTTTCTTTCATCTTTCTTCTTAACCTAATGGACCAGTAACTCTTAAACTAAAGGAAGCATAAACGTACTTCTAGTGTGCAATTATTCCCCCTGCTTTCTGAGGTCCTTTTTGATTAGTAGGGCTCAGAGACCCAATTGTCTAGGAAATATAAATCAAGGTGTAGGGTCAGAAACATGCTTTAAATACAGTAGGAATTTACATGGAAAGATATTAGACACCTGTGTGTGCATATGGATAATTTTTAGGACCCAAACAATTTCTATGCATTTCTTTACTCAATCTAATATTATTAGAAAATACATACATTCCGTTACCTAATTTATATTTGGTTTACATTCTGTATTGTGTAAATTTTCATGCAACATCTCTACAATCAACTAATTGTTTCTTTTGGCTTAGAAAATCCACAGTTTAGTCGAGGGTTTTCTTGCGTTTTCAGTTTCAGAGATTTCATTACCAATATGAGGTTTCAAAAAGATGAATGTAAAATGATCCAGCCAACAAAAATGCATCAGCAAAGAGAAACTCCTCACTTATATAGAGAGTTCATATTGGATTTTGTTTTTTAATTTATACCATGCCCCCTTTCCCCCTTGGAAATGCAACAGTTAGGACTCTAGAGGGAATATGCTTCTCTTCTTGAATAAACCCCATGATTACCAACCTAATAATGACCTCTCAGTTTTATAACTGATCAACATAATAAGTTGAAAAATAATCTTAATTTATCAGGAGTATCAATTTTGTTTCTTCTCATCCTCTAGAGTAAGATACAAGAAAAGTTTTCCTAGGTATTGTTTTGCCTGACAAAAGTAAACAATGAATTTATGTTATTAAGATATTTTTCCTATAACAAGGAAACAACATTCTAGTAAAATATAATTATACAATCAACTGCTGTAATTTGCATTTTTCATGATATCTAAACACTCTTTTAATATATTATTACACAGTTTTATATTGTTAGATTAAGGTTGACATTCTTCCTTGGCTATGAGAATTATGTTATTTTGTTGGAGAATATCCTGATCTTATCAGATTTGTTCTGAAATATTTAAAGTTGAAATGTCAGGATTTCTGCAACATACATTCAAATGTTTAAATGGTGTGCTGAGAAAAATGTTTATATTTTAAAAACATTAGAAATTATTTTGCCCAGATAGATATGATAATTACATTTGATAAAAGAATATGCACTCTTTTTCACACAATTGAAAGAATCTATATCTACAAATTTAAAACTATATATGTGTAGGTAAAATAATGTTAGCAATTAATAAGTTCATTTGAAAGTTGTATAGGTGTTCATTATAGCATTTAAATTATTCTATATCTCTCTAAATTTTCTAAATAAAGTGTTGGATAAAATAAAATATGACCATCAAAGCAACGATCTTGGGAAAACTATGTCTCATCGTCTACCCCCAAGCCCTCATCTCTATTCAGTTTCTCAATTACTGTGGGAAAGCACAGAAACTCTTAACCACACGCTGTGAGGCTTTGGGAGAATATTCTCTATTCACATTTAACCATATGTTTGTCCATGTGTTCTTTTTCAGTTTATTACTGTCCATTGTTTATCTCTGTGATAATTAGAAGATTTGTAATTTTTTAGCTACTTACAAGTATTTTTTGTTCTTTAATGAAATAAGTTTTTTTTTTTTTTTTTTTTTTATTATGGGTAAAAATCAAAATTCTCACAATACATACAAACATTTGTAAAATGATATATAAATATATATGCATATATGTGTATTTGCTTACAAAAATGTTATTTTATATATATATATATACATATATTTTAAGAGGTGCTTAGATTACCTAAAATATTATACGGAACCTACTCGGATTCCCATGTTGCCCACCTCCCACACCTCCCACCACATCCAACACAAACATCTCCCATAGTGTGGCCCACCAACCTCAATGAACTTACACATCCTGGAGCCTTGCCACCAACCATAGACCACAGTTCATACTGTAGACCACACTCTCTCCCACTCAGTTCTGAGTGGTGTGTATACCACCCTGAACGCGCCCGATCTCGTCTGATGAAATAAGTTTTAACCATTATTTTTGCATATCACCTCTGCTCTTCAAGGTTTGGATAATAGAGATGAATGCTCTACAATGAAATATGGGGAAATGCTTGCATTTTTGCACATAATTGTGTTCAAATCTTCTCCTTCACTTCTGGAATGTGGTTGTTTAAATGTGTTGATTTGGAATCATGTTACTGTTGAATAAAAGAAAATCACCTAAAATGTTGCTGCTGCAAAATAGGCTTTAATTTTCTGCCCCACTAAAGCATTGCAGAAATGAAATGCTCAGCTCCAAACATCACCAGAAAACCAGGCTTATTTAATTTTATCTTCAGTGACCCAAGTACATGGCTCTGATTCCCGAAGTACAGAAATGAGCACTGCAGCATCAACCATTACATCATGATCAAGACACCTGGAAAGGCGGAAGGCAGCTGGGCCTAACTGAACTCCTTATAAGAGTTTTTTCTGAAATTAGCTCCAGAAAATTCCACTTACTCAATATTTGAAAAAGTTGAGTTGAATGGCTGCATCCACTCTCACCCATTACTTCTAGGAAGATCTGGAAGCATTGTTTGTTTATATTTCGGACAAGTCTTAGTAAGGCAGCTAGCAGTATCAAGCTCTGCATATTTGTCACTTCATATTTTCATTAATATTACATATAAAATAGCATATTATTAAAAAAATGATGATGGACAAAACCAAAGTATCTACAACTGCAAGCATATGTTTTTTACCATGTACTCAATAAGGTCTAAGACCCCTCTACATCTAAAGAAGAACAGGCATAACCATGCCAAAATCCTCAAGGTTGAGGAAGGAACAAACCTAAGGAGAGAATGCATGGACCAAAGTAGACATTATTATTCTAATAATGGAAGAACCAGTAACATTGATATAAAGATAGTGATTGTCAGCGGTTCTGAGGGAAAGGGGAGGGAATAACAGGTGAAATGTAGGACATATTTAGTGCATTGGAATTAAGTGTAAACCACAATGTAAACCATAAACTATGTCTAGTAGCAATGCTTCAATATTTATTCATCAATTATAACAAATATGTCACACTATCATAAGATGTTATTAATGACAGAAGATGTGGGGGAAAGAGACTATATGGGACTAACTTATACTTTTAATGTAACTTTTCTATAACCAAAACTTCTTTAAAAATAAAATTTATTATATAAAAAAAGAAAGGGTTAAAAAAGCAGGAACTATTTGCAATAATCACAAGAAAAAAAAAAAACAGTTTTTTCCTGAAATCAGATCGAAAAAATTCCACTTACTCTATATTCAAAAAAGTAGAATTAAATGTCAGCATCTACACTCACCCACTCCTTCCAGAAAGGCCTAGAAGCATTGCTTTTATTTGAGAGAACTCTTAGGAGGGCAACTAGCAGTGCTATGCACAGCATATATTGTCTCTTCTTATTTTTATTAATGTTACACATAAAATACCATATTATAAACATTAAGTATCTATTAATTATATATATTTACAATGAAGTATTGCACATCATCAGACTTATTTAAACTCTTCTCCAGCTCTGAATTTTCATCTGATGTTTGGTTAATTACTAATTATCTAAACATATATTTTTCTCCTTTTGTGTTTGAACAGTGGTAGGGACCTTCCATCCAAAATCATCTGCATACATTACCTCCAGGCTAGAGGATGCAATTTCCAGCATTCCAGGTAGCTGAGGGGAGCAATATGATCACTTTCAGGCCAATGAAATTTTAGTGGATGTGATACATGATCTGAGCCATAACCATGTAAGGAAGGTTATTGATCTCTACATACTTTTTCATTTTAGTCAGGCAAGAACCATATTTTGTAATTTTTTTCAATCATGGTCTATATGTTCAAGGTCAATAACCCTGGAAATCAGACATCAATGAGACAGAGAAACCTGGATATATAGAAAAGAGATTCCTCTTTGTGGCCTGCCTTGCAATTAAGCCTGTTTATGAGAGTTAGTCAATCAATCAAAATGAAAAACAACACTCTTTCCTAGGAGAGTTACCAGAGTCTCATCTAAAGAGGCTGGATCAGTTCCTAATGCAGTTATTATACCAGATTGTCAAAATTCATAACTTTATATTTACATACTTTAAAAACTTAATGATCAGTCAAATTTATTAAAATTTTTGTCCATTCATCTTTTGACACATGGGGCTGCTCTTTCTGACTTCTTCTACCCAAGAAGGGATTGTTAAAGCTCTAATCCCTGGTTTTAATAATAACATTTTATTATTTAAATATTAAAAACACTATTTAAAAACTACGTACAGAAATGATAATGAATATAGCTCACTTAATTTTCCCCAAATTTCTTTTTATTTTTTAATTAACAATCTAAATTAAATTACAATAAAAGACTTTTTTGATTGTATGTTCTGTGAATTGTAATACATGTATAGATACCTGTAACCACCATCACAATTAGGAGGTAGACTGTTTTGCAAATATTCCTTATTGCTACTCTTTTGTAATCACACTAATCTCCCACCAGAATCTTTGGCAAAGTGCATGCTCTTCTCCATCACTATAGTTTTGCCATTACAAGAAGGTCATATAAATAGAATCATACTGAATGTGACCTTTCTACAGTTTAAAGATTTCTGCACTCAAAATATTGCCTTTAAGAATCACCTTAAAAAGTTTTTTATATATACATAGTTTTTTTCCTTTTTATTGCCAAGTACTATTATATTATAGGGATGTTCTAAAGTTTTTTTTAATAAAATTTTATTGAAGTATTTCATTCATACATGAACATAACATAAACAATAAGTGTATAGTAAAAGTTATGAATTTACAACAAACATGCATATCATCTTACAAGGCTCCCATACATCTCCCCACCACCAACATTTTGCATTGTTGTGAAATATTTGATACAACCCATCAAAGAGCATCATCAAAATATTACCTCTAACTATAACCCATATCTTACATTTGGTGTATTTTCACTCAACCCACCCAATTATTAGCACCCTATATTATTACTATATATTTGTTTTTGCCCATGAGAGAATGTTCTCTTTTTTCTTCTAAACACAGTCCATCTTCCACCACTGCATTCTCTGTGTTGTACAGTCCCATGTTTTATACAATCCACTAAAAGTGTACCCTCATTGGCTCTCAATTTCATCACAGTGTTGTGCTGTCATCACCTCAGTCAATTTTAGATTGTTTTCATGACTCCAAAAGGAAAAATAAGAGCATTCTTATGTTTATACCATTAATCACAATCTTCATCCACCACTGAAATCTCTGTTATATATTCTTTAGATTATTCACTAGTTTCCTTTCAATTGACATTTACATCCACAGACTATCCCTTTCAGCACAATTCACTTTTATAAATCAGCAGTGTTATATTCACAATAATTTGTTACTATCAACTCATTTCCACACTTTTATAATTAACCTTATTTTTAATGCTACATACAACTCACATTCTCAAGCCACATTAAATTTCCTGGTAATGTATACTCTAGAGTTTACCTCTGTGAATTTGCTCATAGTATTTATTTCCTGTCAGTGACACCATACAATGTTTGTCCTCTTGCATTTGACTTATTTCAAGCAAATTAATATCATTTCAGTTCATCCATGTTGTCATATGCATCCAGTTTTCATTTCTTACAGCTGAATAGTATTCCTTTGTATATATACCTAGCACATTTTGCTTATCCATTCATCCATTGATGAACACTTGGGCTGGTTCCATATTTTAGCAATTGTGAATAATGGTGCTATGGACATTAGTGGGCAAATGTTAATTCACATCTCCTTGCATTCAGTTCCTTTCAATATATTCATAATAACAGAATTGCTGGATTATACAGCAGTTCTATATGCAGCTTCTTGAGATACTGCCAAACTGTTTTCCACAGATGCTGAGCCATTCTACATTCTCACCAACAGTGATGGAATATTCCTGTTTCTCTACATCCTTTCTGTTTTTTTTTAACAAATTAATTTTTATTGATACATATTAATGAAGCATACAATTCATCCAAAGTGTACAATCAGTGTTATTTGGTGTAATCACATAGCATTAACCATTTCATCATTTCAATCATTATTAGAGCATTTTCATTATTTCAATAATAATAAACAAACAAACAAAAAACAGACAAACAAGACAATTCTTCACCTCTCTATCTCTCCATGTTTCTCCTGCTGTACATAGCTGCTATTTATGGCTATTCTTGCACAGCCTTTCCCTCTTAAATGGTTTTACTGAGATATATCCACATACCATATGATCTATTGAAAGTATATAATCAATGGCTTTTAGTATAATCACAATGCTACGCATTCATCACCACAAAAAATTCTAGGACAATTTCATTATTGCAAAAAGAAAAATTCCACACCACTTAACATTCCTTTTCCAACCCTACATAAAAACTAATCAAATTTCATCTTTACAAATTAATTTATATTTACATTTTATATAAATGGAATCATACAATATGTAGCACTTTGGGTCTGGTTTCTTTCACTTAGAATAATGTTTTTTGTCTGATAGTAACATTTTGTAGTATTAACATACATTTGTTCAGCATCACAGAAAAATGATCTTATATATGCAATTTTACCCATATTCACATTTCATATGTGGTTTTACTATGATATGCAGTTCCATGACACATTTTTTTAGCTTTCCTTTTAGTAACATACATGACCTTAGACTTTCTTTTTGAACCCTTTTCATACCTACATAATAGTATTAATATATTTTAAGTGTTTTTATCAAAAAAAGATGCTAGATTTTGTTGAATGTCTAGTTACAAACATGATGTTGGAATTTCACCTTTTCTTTTCATTTCCAAAATTGACACACATCCTTTTCACCAAGTCTGTAAAAGTTAACCCCCAACTTTCCACTCTCTAAACTCATTCTATTTTCTGGTGACCCATATTCAAATTAGTAACTTCATGAGATTACACAATATATTTAGTTCATAGCACAATCATACAGAATTTGTCCTTTTGTGTCTGGCTTACTTCACTCAACATCAAGTCCTCCAGGTTCATGAATGTTGTCATATGCTTCACAACTTCATTTCTACTTTTGCTGCATAATATTCCATTGTGTGAATGCACCACATTTTTTTTATCCATTCATCAGCTGATAGATACCTAGATTGTTTCCAACTTTTGGCAATTGTGAATAACACTGCAATGAACATTAGTGTGCAGATGTCTGGTTGTGTCACTGCTCTCAGTTCTTCTGGTTATATATCTAGTACTTGTATTGTTGGATCACCTGACAAATTTGCATCCAACTTCATTAGGAACTGCCAAACAGTCCTCCACAGTGGCTGTACCATTCTACATTCCCAAGAACACTGAATAAGTGTTCCTGTATTTCCACATCCTCTCCAACACTTGCAGTTCTCTTTCATTTTAATAGTCGCCATTCTGATAGGTATGAAATAATATCTCATAGTTTTTATTTCCATTTCCCTAATAGCTAGTGAAGCTGAACATTTTTTCATGTGTTTCTCTGCCATTTGTATTTCTTCTTTGGACAAATGTCTATTCATGTCTTTTGTACATTTTAAAAATTGGATGGTTTTTCTTTTTATTGTTGAGTTGTAGCATCTCTTTATATATCATGAATATTAAATGCTTATCAGACATGTTATTTCCAAATATTTTCTCCCATTGAGTTGGCTGCCCTTTCATCCTTTTGACAAAGTCCTGTGAGGTGCAAATGTGTTTAATTTTGAGGAGGTCTCATTGTCTATTTGTTCTCTTGTTTCATGTGCTTTGGGAATAAGGTCCAAGAAACAACTACCTACCTCAAGGTCTTTAAGATGTTTTTCTACATTTTCTTCTAGTAGTTTTATTGTCTTGGCTTTTATATTTAGGTATTTGATCCATTTTGCATTGAAACTTGCAGAGAGATTGAGATATGAGTCCTCTTTTATTCTTTTGGTTATGGATATTCAGTTCTCCCAGCACCATTTGTTGAAGAGACTGTTTTGTCCCTTCAACATTGACTGGGTAGTTTTGTCAAAAAACAGTTGACAGGTGAGGCAAGGGTTTATTTCTGAACCCTCAATTATTTCACAGATTGATGTGTCTGTCTTTATGCCAATACCATGCTGTTTTGACTACTCTAGCTTTGTAATATGTTTCAAGGTCAGGTAGTGAATTTCCTCCAACATCACTTTTAATTTTTAGATTGTTTTTGGCTATTCAGGTGCACTTTCCCTTCCAGATACACTTGTTAATTTCCTTTTCTATTTCTGTAAAGTACATTGGTAGAATTTTTATTGGAATTGAATTGAATCAATAAATCTGTGTGGGTAGGATTGAGATCTTTACAATATTTAGTCTTCCAATCCATGAACATAGAATGTCTTTCCCTTTGTTTAGGTTTTCAGTGATATCTTTTAACATTGTTTTGTAGTTTTCTACATATAGGTCCTGTACTTCCTTGGTTAAATTGATTCCTAAGAATGTGAGTCTTTTTTGTTGCTATTGTAAATGGAATTTTCCCCCTGATTTCCTCCTCAGATTGTGCAATACCGAATTACAAAAACATTACTGATTTTTACATGTTGTTCTTATATACTGCCACTTTGTTGAACTCATTCATTAGCTAAAGTAACTTTATCATAGACATTTCAGAGTTTTCTAAATATAGGATCAAGTCATTTGCAAATAGTGAGAGTTTTACTTCCTCTTTTCCTGTTTGGGTGCCTTTTCTTTTCCTTGTCTAATTGCTCTAGCTAGGACTTCTAGCACAATGTTGAATAAGAATGAAGACTGTGGGCATTCTTGTCTTGTGCCCGATCTTAAAGTGAAAGCTTCCAACATACCCCCACTGAGTAAGATGTTGGCTGTGGGTTTTCCATACATGGCTTTTATCATATTGAGGAATTTTCCTTCTATTCCTATCTTTTGAAATGTTTTAATCAAGAAAGGATACTGGATTTTGACAAATTATTTTTCTACAAGAATTGAGATGATCATGTGTTTTCTTTCCTTCAGTTTGTTAAAGTTGTGTATTACATTGATTGATTTTCTTACATTAAATCACTCTTGCATACAGGAATAAATCCCACTTGGTCATGATGTATAATTATTTTAATATGCAATTGGATTCTATTTGCACATATTTTGTTGAGAGTTTTTTCATCTATGTTCATTAGAGAGATTGGTCTGTAATTTTTCTTCTAGTGTCTTTATCTGGCTTTGGTATTAGGGTGATGTTGGCTTCATAAAATGTGTTGGTAGTTTTCTCTCCTCTTCAATTTTTTGGAAGAGTTTAAACAGGATTGGTATTGATTCTTCTTTAAATTCTTGATAGATTTCACCTATGAAGCCATCTGGTCCTGGACTTTTCTTTGATGGGAGGTTTTTGATGAAAGATTCAATCTTTTTAAATGTGATTGGTTTACGTTCTTGTATTTCATGTAGTGTCAATGTAAGTTGTGTGTGCATTTCTAGGAATTTGTCCATTTCATCTAGATTGTCTAGTGTGTTGGCATGCAGTTTCTCATAATATCCTCTTATGATCCTTTTTATTTCTGTGAGGTCAGTCATAACTTTACCTTTTCATTGCTGATTTTATTTCTTTTCATCTTTCTCTCTCTCTCTCTCTCTGTGAGTCTAGCTAGTAGTTTGTCAGTTTTATTGATCTTCTCAAAGAACTAGCTTTTTGTTTTGTTGATTTTTTCTACCATTTTTCTCAATTTCATTTACTTCTGCTCTAATCTTTATTATTTCTTTCCTTCTGCTTCCTTTGAGAATGGTTTGCTCTTCTTTTTCCAGTTTCTCCAGTTGTTCAGTTAGATCTTGGATTTTAGCTCTTCTTTTATAATATAGGTGTTTAGGGCTATACATTTCTCTCTCAAGACTGTTTCACCATAAATTTTAATAAGCTGTGTTCTCATTTTCATTCATCTTAATATATTTACTGATTTCACTTGCAAATTCTTCTTTGACTCACTGATTATTTAGGAGTGTGTTGTTTAGCCTCCATACATTTGTAAATTTACCTCATTCCTGTTTATTAGTGATATACCATTTCCCTCCATTATGATCTGAGAAGGTGTTTTGTATAATTTCAAACTTTTTATATTTATTCTGAGCTGCATTGTGACCAAACATGTCGTCTATCCTGGAGAAAGATCCACAAGCACTTGAGAACAATGTATAAACCACTGAGTTTGGGTGCAATGTTCTATATATGTCTCTTAGGTCTAGCTCATTTATCATATTGTTCAAGTTCTTATTTCCTTTTTGATCTGTCTAGTTGTTTTGTTTCATGATGTGAGTGGTGTGTTGAAGGCTCCAACTATTATTGTAGAGATGTCTATTTCTCCCTTCAGTTTTGCTAGAGTTTGCCTCATGTATTTTGGGGTACTCTGGTTAGGTGCATAGAAATAAGTGACTATTATTTCTTCCTAATGGATTTTCCCTTTTATTAATATATAATGGCCTTCTGTATCTCATAACTTTTTTTGCATTTAATGTCCGTTTTATCTGATATTAGTGCAGCTACTCCTATTCATTTTGGTTACAATTTGTGTGAAGTATCATTTTCCAACCTTACACTTTCAGCTGGTTTGTATCACTGGGTTTAAGATGAATATCTTGTAAGCAGCATATGGATGGCTCATTTTTTTAATCCACTCTGTCAGCCTGTATCTTTTGCTTGGGGAGTTTAATCCATTCACATTCAATAATATAATTGTAAGTGCATTATTTACTTCCATCATTTTATTCTTTGGTTTTCATATGTCATATCTTGTTTTGTCTTGTGTTTTTACTCATTTGGTTACCCTTTATGTACTTCTTTCTTCTATACTTGCTTTCAAGCCTCCCTCTCCTGTCTTTTACTTTCAAATTATAAGGCTTCCTTTAATATTTCCTGCAATGCTGGACTGTTTTTTACAAACTCTCTTGGTTTCTGTTTGTTTGTGAATGTTTTAAAGTCACCTTCATATTTGACAGACTATTTTACTGGATAAAGAATTCTTGGCTGGATGTTCTTCTCTTTAAGTATCTTATTTGTATCATACCACTTTCTTCTTGCCATCATGATTCTGATGAGAAATCCACATGAAGTCTTACTGGACATCCCTTTTATGTGATGGTTTGCTTTTCCTTGCTGCTTTCAGAATTCTCTCTTCATCCCTGATGTTTGACATTCTCCATAATATATGTCCTGGAATATTTTTATTAACATTTATTCTGATTGGGGTACACTGCACTTCTTGTCCATCTAATTTCATTTCTTTCATAAGAGTGGGAAATTTTCAGCTATTATTCCCCCAAATACTCTTTCTGCCCATTTTCCCTTATCTTATATTCTGGAACTCCCATGACACATAGGTTGTTGTGCTATGTCTTATAACTCAACTCCCTGTATACCTGCTCTACTTTTTCCACTATTTTATCTTTGTTGTTTACTCTCTTCATTTTATGTTTTTCTGTCTTCTGAATCACTTATTCTTTCTTCTGTCATTTCAGGTTCTCTGTTCTATGCCTATAATGTGTTTTTGATCTCACCTATTGTGTCTTTCATTCCCGTGAGTTCTGTCACTTATTTATTCAGGCTTTCAAATTCTTATTTGTGCCTGTTCAGTGTCTTCTTGATGTTTGTTTTATCTCTTTAGCCATATTGCATTTCAACTCATTAATTTGATTTTGGAAATTTGTGTGCATCTCATAGATTAGTTGTCTCAAATCCTACATCTCTTCTATGGATTTGAATATTCCATTCTTCGGCCATTTCTTCCATTTTCTTAGTATGTCTTATAATTTCTTACTGATGTCTAGGCTTCTGATTAGGGTGATGAGTGCACTCAGAAGTTCAATTTCTCTCTTATTTATACAGTTTTAGTGACAGGAGACTTTGTGTTACTGCTATTCTTTAATTCTTGGTTTAACCTGTTCTAGGTCTTTAGGATTGTCCTGGTTAGTTGCTCAAATCTGGGCCCTAGACCCAATAATTGATTATTGACCCACTTCCTAGGGTCTTGAGGAGGGGTCTGTAAAGGTTAGCAAAAGCCTCTCTTACTTATTTACATTTTATTTCCTCATTTGCACTTCTTTGTTCTACCAGGAGATGATGCTCTTTGGCAGTCCTCTCAGATCAATGCCTGGTCAGAGTGTCTTTTCTGCAACATGAACCAGATCAATGTGGCATAGGTTCTTACCTGGAGGCTAAGAGACTCTTAATTCAAATTTTCTCAGAGGCAGTTCTCCAACCTTTGCTGGCAGCCCCCTCTCTTTTCCTGGGTAGGAAGTAATTACACTCCCTTCTGCATCCTCAACAACTAGTTCTGGTCATTAAAGAGAGAGATTGGAAAGATTGTTTATCTTTAGTCCTTTGCTGGTTACCAAGGCAAACAATGATGTGGCCCCACCTGGCCTGGAAAGGCTCAAGGGACACCACAGACCAATTGCATGGCTAGATGAGTCAGCCTTATGCTGTATCTCTCACTGTCCCTTTTCCTGGGTAGGTGGATCCCAGAGGCCCCCTTTGTCTGTAGCTGCCAGCCCCAAGTTCTGAGAATTCAAAAGTGTCTATAGTGTGGGGGAGAATGATGGCATTTGTAGCTGCAGCTTACTCACAGTTTTGCCATCATGATTCTTTTCCTTTGTCCTTTCCTCTGGGCAGTGTCCAGACTTCCTCTGTTGTCTTAAACCCTAGAAGATTTTTTTCCAGGTTGTTTCGGTCAGTAATTTAGCTATTTTTCTGGGAGAAAAGAGAGTCCTGTATCTTTCTAATCTGCCATCTTCCTGGAAGTCTCTGTTTTGAAAATTATGGCCATTTTATAAGATGTGAAATGGTACTACATTGCAGTTTTTATCTGGATTTCCCTATTAGCTAGTGATATTGAACATTTTTCATATGCTTTTTGGCCATTTGTATTTCCTATTTGAGAAATGTCTAAACAAGTCTTTTACCCATTTATTAATTAGGTTTCTTGTATTTTCAACTTTGTGCTGTATGAATTCTTTACATAACATGGATATCAAACCATTATCAAATGTGATTTCCAAATACATTCTGCCATTGAGTAGGCTGCCTTTTTACTTTCTTGAGAGTCTTTTGAAGAAAAATAGTTTACTTTGAGGAGGTCACATTTATCTACTTTTTTCTTTTGTTGCTCATGTTTTTGGTGTAAGGCTTAAGAAAGTTTCATCTACCACAAGAGTTTTTTTTTTTAACAAATCAGTTTTATTGATACATATTAATAAAGCATAAATCCATGCAAAGTGGACAATTAATGGTATTCAATGTAATCACATATTTTTGCATTCATCACTTCAATCATTCTTAGATCACTTTCATTATTCCAATAACAATAATAAACAAAAAACAAAAAAGCAAACAAAACTTATCACCTCTCAATATCTCTGTGCTTCTCCTGCTCTACATAGCTGCTATGCTTTTCCTTTCTCTCCAGTATACTTGTGTTTATATTTTGTGAAAACCATCTTACATGTGCAATATCACCCATATTCATGGTTTGCATGAGGTTTTACTATCATATACAATATCATGTTACAGTTCTTAGTTTTCCTTCTAGTAATATGCATGACCTTAGATTTTCCCTTTCAACCACTGTCATATCTATATAATAGCAGTGCTATTTCCAAACACCCTGACAGGCTTTAACCATTTCTTTTCATTTCCAAAGAGTTACAAAGAAGTTTTATTACCAATTCTGCACAGATTAGCCCTTAGCTTTCCATTCTCTAACTTCCTTCTAATTTCTGGTGACCCATATTCTAATTTTTAACTCCATGAGTTTACACAATATGATTGTAAATATAATAGTGCAATTATACAGTATTTGTCTTTTCTGCCTGGCTAGCTTCACTCAATATAATGTCCTTCAGTTTCATTGTTGTTGTCATATGCATCACAACTTCATTTCTTCTTACTGCTGCATAATATTCCATTGAATGTATACACCACAATTTGTTTATCAATTCATCAGTTGATGGACATGTATGTTGTTTCCAACTTTTGGCAAATGTGAATAATGCTGCTCTGAAAATTAGTGTGTAGATCATGTCTCTGCTTTCAGTTCTTCCGGATATAAACCTAGTAATGGCATTTCCAGGTCACATGGTAAGTCTATATTCAACTTCATTAGGAACTGCCAAGCAGTCCTCCACAGTGGCTGTAGCATTTACATTCCAAGAAAGACTGAATAAGCATTCCTATCTCTCTACATCCTCTACAACATTTACAGTTTTCTGACTTTTTAACAGTGGTCCACCTAAAAGGTATGGAATGATATGTTATTGTAGTTTAAATTTGCATTTTTCTAATTACAAGTGATGTTGAACATTTTTTCATGTGTTGCTTTGACATTTTTATTTCTTCTTTTTATTTTCTCTTAGGTCTTTTAGCCATTTTAAAATCAGGTACTTTATCTTTTTATCATTGAGTTGTATGCTCTCTTTGTATATCATAGATATTAAACCCTTTTCAGATAATTGATTGCCAAATATTTTCTCCCATTGAGTCAGCTTGTTTTTCACCCTTTGGACAAAGTCTGAGGTGCAAAAGTGTTGAATTTTAAGGAGGTCACATTCATCTATTTTTTCTTTTGTTGCTTTTGCTTTGGGTGTAATGTTTAAGAATCTACCACTTACAAGATCTTAAAGATGTTTTCCTACATTTTCTTCTAGGAGCTTTAGAGATTTTGCTTTTATATTTATGTCCTAGATCCATTTTGAGTTAATTTTTGTATAAAGTATAATATAGGGGTCTTCTGTCTTTCTTTTGGATATGGATATCCTGTTCTCCCAGCACCATTTTTTGAATAGACTGTTCTGTCTCACCTGGGAGGACTTGATCATTTTGTCAAAAATCACTTGACTATAGATGTGAAGGTATATTTCTGAGTTCTCAATTCAGTTTCATTGGTTAACATGTCTGTCTTTATTCCAGTATCATGCTGTTTTTACAACTATAGTTAAGTAATAATCTTTAAAGTCCTTAAATGACAGTCCTACAACTTCATCCTTGTTTTTAAAATTTTTGGCTATTTGGGGCCCCTTACCTTTCTAAATAAATTTGATAATTGTTTTTTTACAATTTGCAAAAAAGCTATTGGTATTTTTATTGGGATTGCATTGAATCTGAAAATCAGTTTGGGTAGAATTGACATCTTAACAATATTTAGTCTTCCAATACATGAACACAGAATGTCAAACCATTTATTTAAATCTTCTTTAGTTTCTTTTAACAATGTTTTGTAGTTTTCTGAATACACATCCTTTATGTCCTGGGTTAAGTTTATTCCAAAATATTTGATTGTTGCAATTGCTATTATAACTGTAATTATTTTCTTATTTCCTCCTCAGATTGCAAATCAGTCATGTATAGAATGGCTATTGATTTTTGCATATTAATCTTGTATCCTGCCACTTTGTTGACCTTGTCTATTAATTCTATTAGCTTTTTAGTGGATTTTTCAGGAGATTCTAGATATATGATCCTATCAGTAAATAGTGAAAATTTTACTGCTTCTTTCCCTATTTGGATGTCTCATTTCTTTATCCAGCCTAATTGCTTTAGCTAGAACATCTACCACAATATTGAATAACAATGGAGACAGTGGGCATCATTGTCTTGATCCTGAACTCAGTAGGAAAGCTTTCAGTCTTTAACTATTGTGAACAATACTCACTGTAGGATATTCATTTATATACTTTACCATTTTGAAAAAGCTTCCTTCTATTTCTATCTTGTGGAGTGAGTGTTTTTATCAGGAAATGGTGCTACATTTTGTCAAATACCTTTTCTGCATCAATTGAGAGTATCTTGTGATTTTTCTTCTTTAACATATCAATGTGATTTGATTTTCTGGTATTGTACCATGCTTGCATACATGTGATAAAATCCACATCATCGTGGTGTGTCACCGTGTGAATGTGCTTTTGGATTCAGTTTGCAAGTATTTTGTTGAGGATTTTTGCATCTCTATTCATTAGAGATATTGGTCTATAATTGTTTTTTTTTTTTTTGTAGTGTCTTAATCTGAAGTTGGTTTTGTTATGAGTTTGCTTGCATTCTTTCCTGTTCAATTTTTTGGAAGAGCTTGTGCAAGATTGGTATTAGATTGTTTTGAATGATAAAATTCATTTGTAAAACCATCTAATTCTGAGATTTTCATCTTTGAGTTTGAACACTGTTTTAATTTCTCGTGATTGGTTTTTTGATGTCTTCTATTTCTTTTAAGGTTATTGTGGGTAGTTTGTGTGTTTTTAAGAATTTGTCCATCTCCTCTACATTTTCTAGGTTTTTGGCATACAGTTGTTCATAGTAGCCTCTTATGATCTCTCTTATTTCTGTCGGTTCAGTGGTAATGCCCCACCTCTCACTTATGATTCTGTTTGCATCTTCTCTCTTTTTTTCCTTGTTAGTCTAGCTAATTGTTTGTTGCTTTTGTTGATCTTCTCAAAGAAACCACTTTTAGTTTTGTTGATTCTATTTTTGTTTCTATATTTCATTTATTTCTACTTGGACCTTTACTATATCTTTCTTTCAACTGGTTTGGAATTATTGTGCTATTATTTTTCTCTCCTCCATGTGTCCTGTTAGATCTTCAATGTCAGCTTTTTCTTCTTTTTTAAAGTAAGCATTGAGTGCTATAAATTTCCCATTTAGCCCTGCCTTTGCAGTGTCCCAAAGGTATTGATACATTGTCTTCTTATTTTCATTTGTCTCAAGATATTTGCTGTGTTCTCCTGCAATTTCCTCTTTGACCCACTGATTATTTAAGAGTGTGTGTATATATATTTATGAATTTTCCCTTTTTCCTTCCATTATTTATTTCCACCTTCATTCATTATGGCCAGATAAAGTGTTTTGTATGATTTCAAGCCTTTTAAATTTATTGAGACTTTTTTGTAACCCAATATATGGTCTATCTTCGAGAAGAATCCATAAGGACTTGATAAGAAAGTATATCCTGCTGTTTGAGGGTGAAATTCTCTATAGATGTCTATTAGGTCTAGTTAATTTATCATATTATTCAAGTTCTCTGTTTCTTTATTCATCCTCTGTCCAGATATTCAATCCAATACTGAGATTGGTGTATTGAAGTCTCCAAATATTATTGTAGAGGTATCTGTTTTAACCTGCAGCTTTGCCAGTGTGTACCTCCTCATGTATCTTGGGGCACTCTGGTTAGGTGCATAAATATTTAATATACTTATTTCTTCTTGGTGAATTGCCACTCTTATTAATATGTAATGGTTTTTTTCAATCCTTGTAACAGTTTTGCATTTAAAATGTATTTTTCCGATATTAATATCACTACTCCAGGGTTTATTTTAAATTACACTTTACATTGAATATATTTTTCCAACCTTTTGCTTTTAACCTGGTCGTGTCCTTACATCTGAGGTTAGTATCTTGTACGTAACATATAGATGGCTCATTTTAAAAAATCTATTCTATCAGTCTATGTCTTTTGATTGGGGAGTTCAAACCATTAACATTCAATGTTATTACTTTAATGGCATTACTTACTTCATCCATTTTGACCTCTGGCTTTTTGTTGTCTTATCCCTATAGTCTATCTTTTTACCCTATAATTTACCCTTTCTAATAATCTTAATTTCTACACTCCTCTCCAAGTCTCTCACTCTTATTTTTTCCTTTCAGGCTACAACACTCCCTTTAGTATCTTCTGTAATTCTTGTCATTTGGTAGCATAGTCTACCGGTTTTTGTTTGTCTGTGAATACTTTGAACTCCCCTTCATTTTTGAACAGCTTTGCTGGATACAGAATTCTTGGCTAGCAAATTTGATCTTTCAGTACCTTAAAAACATGATACCACTTTCTTCTCTCCTCCATGGTTTTTGATGAGAGGTTGGCACTTAATCTTATTGAGGTTACCTTGTAAATGATGCTTTACTTTTTTCTTGCTGCTTTCAGAATCCTCTCTTTTTCTCTGATTTGTCATTCTGAATAGTAGGTGTCTTAGGGTGTTCTATTCAGATTTATTCTATTTAGGGTGTGCTGTCTTTCTTGGATATTGATGTTTATGTCTTTCATAAGGGTTGGGAAGTTTTTGGTCATTATTTCCTTAAATATTCTTTCTGCCCATTTTCCATTAACTTCTCTTTCTGGGACACCAATAATGCATATGTTTTTGCATTTCTTGTTGTCATTCAATACCCTGAGACCCTTTTCCATTTTGACCTTTCTCTTTTCATTCTGTTCCCCTGTATTTTCCACTTCAGTTGTTCTGTCTTTGAAATCACTAATTCTGTCTTCAAGCAAATCAAATCTGTTCTTATATACTTTTAATGCATTTTTACTCTCTTTCATCATGTCTTTCATTCACATAAGGACTTTTACTTTTCTTTGGAGACTTTCAAATTATTCTTTATGCTTATCCACTGTCTTCTTAATATCCTTTATCTCTTTAGTTATATTTTCTTTCAATTATTTAAATTGATTTAAGAGAATTCTATGATTATTATTGATTAATTGTCTTTAACTCTGTATCTCTTCAGGATATTTGGTTTGCTCCTTTGGCTGGGCCATGTCCTACTGTTTCCTAGTATGGCTTGTAATTTTTTGCTGATAGCTAGCATCTGAATATGTTGGTGAATTTACTCTGGTGGTCAATTTCTCCCTTTTGTCCAGTTATGTTTTTTTTTACAGCTATTCTTTGATATTTGATTGAACTTATCTTAAGTCTTTAAAATTGTTCATCTTAAGTTATCAAAATCATTCTAGCATCTCACTAATGGAGCATATATTTTCTCTAGATGTTAGAGAACAGAGAGTCCTAAGTGCAGTTTTTATCCATTCAATTTCGAGATTGGCCAGAGGATGGCGCTTATTGGCACACCTTTCCGCAGAAATGTATCTCTCTCTGTTTACCTTTGTTTTGTTCTGTCCCAAGCTAAGATTCAAAGCAGGCTTTGCTGGCTGAATTTACTGAAGAAAATCCCCTTGATTCCCTCTCCTTTTTCCTTCATAACAGATAACAGGGATGAAGGTGCCTGCTCTCCTCAGTCAGATGCAATAAACCAGAGGTTTTAGCCCTGCTTAATATATTGGGGGTGGGAGAGGAGGCTCTTCCTGGCAGCTAGGAGGTTTAGTAACTCACAGTTTTTTTTTGTTTCAGGTTCTTCCTTTCTCTTTTCATCACTCTCCTGGGAGTTGTGAAACACTGTCCTGGTCTGCTGACCCCCAAAACAGGTCTCTAGGGAAGCTTTTGGCTCTTTGTTGTTTTTGTGAGAGAGCTGAGACTTGCCTGCCTAATATGAGCCATCATGCCTCTATGGTCTATAAGATTATTTTTAATTTTTATTCGTGTGTTTTGCCTTGTTAGTACATTGAAATAAGATTGATTATTTCCTGTTTTCCCTGAATCCTGGGCACTTACAAAACTTGCTTATTAGTTCCAGTACATTATTTTTTGTGTAGATTCATTGAGAAAATTATATTGAAATCATGTCATGTGAATGGGGAAAATGTTAATTATTTTTATGCTCTCTTAGTGTTTTATTATATTTTGTTCAATAACTAAGTGTGTTTGGAGTGGACATTCTTTCCTTGTCCCCAATCCTAGGGTTTAAAATTCAAATTTTAAAATTATGTATGATTTAGCTGTAGAATTTTTGTAGATGATCTTTATTATTTTGAGGAAGTTTTCTTGTATTCCTAGTTTGCTGATAGTTAGTATAGTGAATGTATGTTGAATTTTATTGAATGTTTTCCTACATCAATTGTTATGATATTATAAAATTTTCTTATTTAGAAATTGAATATTTTGAAAACATAGATTGATTTTCCAATCATGACCTATTTGCACTATCTCAGTAAAAACATTACTTGATCTTCATTTATTAATCTCTATATTTGTTGCTGGATTCAAGTTAATATTTTTTAAAAAATGTTTGTATCTATGTTTGTGGAAGTTATTTTTGGTAGTTTACTTTTCTACTCCTGTCAGTATTTGGTTTGTTATTGGGAATGCTGTCCTCAGGAAATGAATCTTTACAAATGATTGTAGAGCACTGATGTCTTTCTTCTTTGTCTTTTTGAATTTGGTAGAACCTGCCAGTGAATATATGTGGGCCAGGAAAAGTCCTTCCCTGAGGGTTAATAGCTACAAATTCAATTTCTTTATAGTTAAGGACCTCTTTATTTTATTTATTTAAACTTCAGTGAATTTTGTTAGTTTATAGTTTGGGAGTAATTCTTCCATTTCATCTAACTTTTCCATTTTATGTTTACGTTTGTCCATAACATAATACCATTATTTTTTCCCACTGTCCCAGCTGTCTACCAGCATTTTATCTGCTTTTAAGACAAATGTTAAAAGCACTAGCCTGATAAGTTCCCCAGCATAATCCCTCAGACTTCTACTTTATATATTGGCACTGAAAAACATGCACCCTGTGCTGGTGTGAGTGGTTTTTGGGAGGCAGAAAATATTATTCTTAAAGCAAAACCATTCCTGTGCCTATAAACCCACTGTTTATAGAAAGTTTTTATTAGATACAGTTAAGGGACCTGTTGATTAGATTCTTTCAGTTAAGTGCATTTGATTAGATTGTAGGAACCCTGGGTGCATTAATCCTCTTACTGGAGTCTTTTTTTTTTTTTTTTTGGAATGTATATTATTATTATTTTAAATTAATTTATTTTTTATTGTGGGTAAAAATCAAAATTTTCACAATACATACCAATATTTGTAAAATGATATATAAATATATATGCATATATGTGCAGTCAACGATGGGCAACGGTCAGTCCAGGGAATGGAGAGGGCCTGCATCTGCAGGCAGGATCATCCCACCCACCATATCCATGGGATATAAGCCCTCTCTCACTTGGAGGTGGAGTGGACATCACCATCCCAGTCCCCTCAGGAATGGGGGAAGAACTATGGACTAGAGTGGACTTGATGGTATTCTGTTGTACACATATGGTGATTCTAGCAATGGAAGAAATTATAACAATGAGGTGGAGCCAGTGGCCACTTGACACTTTTGGGGCAGGGATGGGACGAGCAGTTGAAATACAGGGGCTTCTTTGGGATTTGGAGATTGTCCTGAGTACAGTTGTGGCAATGGATGTAGGCCATTTTAAATCAGCACACACCACTCAGAACTGTGTGGGAGAGATTTTTATCTACGATGTGAACTGTGGTCTATGGTTTGTGGCAAGGCCCCAGGATGTGTAAGTCCATTGAGGGTGGTGGGCCACACTTGTGGGAGATGTTTGTGTGGAGTCTTTTATAAAGGGACAAATAAAATATGCAGACACAGGAAAAAAGCAACAGAGACAGAAGTCCTGGATGCAGGAGATTGTAATCAGCAGAGCACAGATGCATAGATAAAGGCCTCAAAGAGGCTGACAGAGAAGGCCCACAGAGAACCAGAAGCTGAAGCAATGAGGCTGGGAGGAGAGGAGAGAGACTAGCTGACCCTGCCATGTGCTTGATTGCCCACAGCTGAGTTCAAGGAAAACGTGAGCCTGGAGAAGATGGCAGAAAACAGCAGAGCTGCCTTTGTGTCTTGCCACATGGCAGGGGTCCAGGCTCACCAACAGACCACCTTTGGTGAAATAACATCTCTGTTGGTGCCTTGATTTGGACATTTTCACTGACTCTAAATTGTAAGCCTTTAACCTAATAAATTTCCATTGTAAAACTGAACCCATTTCTGGTATATTGTTCCCAGCTTCTTTTAGCAAACTAAACACACCTTAGTATGTGCACAGGGGCAACCCTGTTCCCTCTGGAACACCCACAATGGAGGAAACGCAGACTCCCCCTCACATTGGGGAGGGTTGGGAGGGAACAGCAAGAGTTCCATAAGCTTCTTCTATTGCTTTTGAAGTTGAGTTTTCTTGATTTAGCACTTGCCCACTTAATGCATACCTTTTACTGTTTACCACAGTTTTGAGGAAGTTTACTGTCTTTAAGATTCCTCTGCCACCTTTACATGAACAGGGTTGAAACAAATGCCACCCTCAGAGAAAACCCCCAGAAATTTTAAGTAGCTAATAAAAGCAGTGGTTAGCAATCATACAGCACAGGTCTGGAATTTGGAGGACTTGGTCTTTAAATCCCACCCTGACACTGACAACCTGTGCCTGGAGCCAGAGCTGCAATCCTCAGTGCTGCCTGCCTTGAGGATGGCAGATGGGGCATTATTGCCACTGCAAAAAGACTAGAAGCCACCGGTATTTACTGCAATTTAGCAGCATTGTCTTCTTGCTCCTCCCTGGATGCTGCACAGTTTCACTAGACTAAGTTAAAAATAGTAGATTCATATGAAATGTTATGTCCCCAATATAACAGAATTATAATCATTCATAAATCTTCTCACCATGATTCTTCTACTTCTCTTATTAGAACCTATAATTTCAATTTACCTTTTAGGCATATTTCTCAGAAACTTAAAGCCTTTGGATTGTTCCTATGGCAGTGGAGCTCTGAAACCCAGCAAATATGTGGCCGACTCCTACTCTCCCATATTTGAAACTCTTTCTTTGTTTAAAAAATTTTGTATTTTTTTGGTATAATTTTATATGTTATTCCAGGAATTACTATTGTATCTATTTCTATTGCTATGCTAAAAATGTCACAAACGTAGTGACTTAAGCTAAAATATTTGTCTTGCAGTTTTCAGGATCAAAAGTCAAGGCACAATGTGAGAGAAATTTCTGCTCATAATCACAGAAGGCCAAAATCAAGGTGTCTTCAGGGTTATGTTTCCTGCTGGAAATATTGTGATAGAATCCACTTCCAAGTTCATTCAAATTTTTGGCAGAATCTAGCTTCTTTCAGAGACTATCATGTCTGTTTACTTGCAGCTTCTCAATTAGGACTTCACTTGGGTCCTTAATGTCACCTGTATTTATTTTCACATGGCCACCCTTATCTTCAAAGCCAGCATCATTGCATTGAGTCCTTCTCATATATCAAATTTTTTATTTCCACTTTGGCCACCAGTCAGAGAAAGCTCGCTGAATTTGAGGACCCATGCCATTACATTGCAGCCAGTGGATAATTCCCGATGATATTCTTATTTTAAGGTCAGCTGCGCCAACTAAAACATAATCATGGGAATGATCACTTTATGTTATCATATTTTGCACATTAGAGCATAAAATTTATGGTGGAGTATTTATAGACAATTTTCTTGCTACAACTATATACATTGATTTTCAGTCACCTTTGGGCCAATAATTTACCATTTTAAGTTGAATGCAGAAATTTTACCAATGTATTGATCAATTTCTTTCTCAATTTTGATTTTAGTTGTCTTAAGTTTAAAGATTTATATTTGTTATCAACTTTATGAAACAATACTATATTTTTTGTGCTTCAAGATCCAAAATATAGTAAAGGAATCAAGGAAGAATAATCTATTATATTAACACAGATTTAGGATTTTTTTTGCCTTTCTTTCATTAAAGGTATTCCAGAATTCTTAATAGCATAATTTACTCTCTGTTTGAATAATTTCATTAACTATTACGTTACCACTGTGTTAGCAATGAATTCTTCTGTTTTAATTTATCTGGCAATAACTTTATTTCACTTCATTCCAATTTTAGTCAGGATACCCCATAGTAACAGAACCAACAAGGAGACTGACAAGTCTGAATCTCACTGAGAAACTCCTATCTGGATTCTCTAACAAAGGTGATGTAGAAGTCCTTACTCTGAGTATGCCAGGGGAAAATGCCTGACTGGAAATTCCAGCAAGAACCTGCATTGATGTTGAGACAGAAATAGAAACCACAATTCTCACTTGTAAAACCTCAAACTGATTGGATGAGATTACCCCAAACTGCAAAAAACAATATCTCTTTGGTGATTATGTATGCAATTAATTGAATGTAATGCAAATCCCATCAATAGGAAACCTTCACAGTAACAAGTAAACTGGTGTTGGACCCAACAACTGTACCCAATAACTTAGAAAGTTAACCCATGAATTTAACCATCACATTCCTGAAAGATAGTTTTGCTTATAAAAATTCTGGATTAACCATTATTTTCTTTCAGCAATTTAAACATTTTTTTCCACTTCTTTTTGGCCTCCATGGAGGCTAATGAGTATCTACATTCATTTGAAACATTGTTTCTGTTTATATAATGTATCATGCTTCTTTGGTTGTTTTCAAGATTTTTTTTTTCTTTTTCTTTAGAATATGGAAATTTTATTACCATGTGTCTAGGTTCATATTTCTTTGCTTTGATCTTTGGTTTCTTTAGCTTATGGAAATAATGTTTTTCTTTCTCTTAAATTGGGCACATTAAAGCTATAATTCCTTCAATTTTTCCCACTGTATTCCTTCTCCAGTTCTTTAGCACTTCCTGTGATATGAATATAAGACCTTTTATTACTGCCCTACAGGTCCTCAAGACTATGTTTATTTTATTTTTTGAGTATTTACATCTCTCATTAAGATTGTATAGTCTCTATCTATCTCCAATATTCTGACATTTCCTATGTGATCTCCATATTATTTTGCAGCCTGTCTAATTGTTTTCTTTTCTAGACTTTGGTCAATGTATTTTTTTCAGGTCTGAAACTCCTCTTAAATTCTTCCTATTTCTCCTCTTAGTCTTTCTAATTTCCATTAATTTCAAGGCTGTATACCCTTATTTAATTGAGCAATTTTTATTGCTGCTTTAAATCTTTCTCACATAGTTTCTACATTTATGTCACCTTAGTATCAATATTTTTAAAATGTTTTTTTCCTTTACAATTTGAAGTTTACTTTGTTTTTTATATTCAAAGTTGTTTTGCATTGTATCCTTCATATTTTAAATGTTTTATAATGTGACTCTGGCCTTATTAAATACCATGGAAAATACTGAAATTTTTGATGTCACAAAAATTCTCCCAGTTGTGTTTATAGTGCAAGTTCAGTCCAGGGTACATTTCAAGAATCTGTATAGAAAAATTGTGTTAGTTTTAAGACTTTACTTAATTTTATGTATTTCAATTAACAAATTCCATGATGAATTCATAAATAAGGTTTTTATTTGATTCTTTCATATCAGATATAAGGTATGCTATAGAAACTAAAATGAAGGCATAAAGCAGAATGAATATCAAATATGTATGATTTTTACTTTATTTCCTTCTTCGAGTATGTATGGATTTATTCACTCTGTCTAAATCTAAGTAATAGTTATTTGAGCAATTATTTCTGTGAAAAATATCTGGGACATTGCTGATTTTGGAAAATCTACATAATCATATATTTTGGCATATCCAAAATACGTGATCATGTAGCTTCTAGACTTTGTGGCAATATTATATATGAAAATGCTGTAGTTTGCTAAAGCTTGGAAGATGACTAAAAAATCAATGTCAAGGCAGATGAATATAGAACAAGAGATCTTGGAATAATACAAGCACTCTACAGTATTGATGGGATCACCGCACTTATAAAGAATGGAAAGCATGGTTAATAGGAAGAAAGAAGATATTGAATGCTAGAGTATGAATGCAGAGTAGGTCTACCTTGCTTTGATAATAGTAGAGTTAAATGTGATCACCAGTCTGGGAACATATTTGGGGGAAGTAATAGCAATGCACAGATTTGAGGTGTACTATAGAAAATATTAACTATTATTGTTGATTTGAAATTGTGTTTAACATAAACAGTGGCCCAGATGAAAGCTTTTGATTTATAGAAGAGACAGAATGATAGTCAAATGAAAGTTGTAAGTGACCAGTCTCTATTCACACTGAATGCAATGATGAGCTTCATGAAAAAGAAAAGCCTGATTTTAGCTATTTTAATCAGGGTATCTAGGAAACAGTGATATTATTTTTGAAAATATATGGTAATATATAAGAGGTTTTTTGCATGTTGTTATGTAGAAGAGGATGATAATTTCTGTGTTGAACATGCTGACATTAAAGTAGTAATATATTAAAATGAATTAGTTAACTAAGATCAGAGATACAGATATGCAAATGTTGTAATTAAAAGGAGAGGTGTAAATAATGCATGTGCTCATATGAAAAGGGAAATGTGGAGAAATGAAGAGTAAATGGAAATCTTTCTTGAAGAAAAGGAAAAGTGAAACTATAACACTAATGAGGCATATGATGATAAGAAGTTAGACAATTATAGTAAAGAAAGTAAGAGGAATATCTACAGATAGTTTTATACAGATATAGAAATAGAAATAGAAATAAAAGCAGATATAGATGAAAATAATATAAAATATATTTTATATATATATATATAGTTATAGGTATAGATATAGGTTTGTTGATGGTTATGGATATGGACACAGGTAACATGACCACAGATACAATATTTAATGAAGACAGGTCCACTTATACCAATTATACCATTGTTCTCAACAGTTCTCGGTTTTGCTCTCAAAAATGCTATATTTAGATGATAGTTCTTTTTATTTTCCCAATAAAAATACGGGTATAATATATGGATGGACATAGCACTAAATATATATATATGTGTATGTATGCATATGTGTACCTTTCTATATATTTATATGTATTTGTGTTGGTATATACTATATAGATATAAATCTAGATGTAGACAATCTTTCTATGAATTCTTCTAACTTTTCCTATGAAGTTATTCTGATTAGAGTGCTAAATAAGTTCTTTGTTAATATTTTTTTTGGTGTAATCATGTTTTATGACATAAAACCTTTTGAGTGTTTCCTTAACCTCTGTGTTTCTCAAACTGCAAATAATAGGGTTTAATTTTGGGGTGATAATCACATACAGCATAGAGATGAGACTCTATATTTGGGGACTGTTGACTGGATGAAGGACAGATATAGGTGAATATTACGGTGCCATAAAACAGATAGACCACAATGAAGTGGGAAGCACATGTGGAGAAGGCTTTGCACTTCTCTTCAGCTGACTGGATCTTTAGGATGGTTGATATGATGTAGATATCAGAAATAAAGGTGATTAGAAAGGCATTGATCCCCAAGATCACTTCTACAACTTAAACAAGCATTTCTGCCACATATGTGGAAGAACAGGAAAGCATCACCACTGGTGGGATGTCACAATACTACTGGTTAACCATTTGTATCTACAGAAAGGCAGGTAGAACATGGACACCGTATGTAGAAGGGAATGAAGAAATTCTGCTGCCCAGATTCCAGCCATCAGCTCTGGCACAGTGTACTCTGATCATGATGTGGGTGTAATGAAGGGGGAAACATATGATCACATACTGGTCATAAACCATAATGATGAGAAGGAGGACCTTAGTTCCTGCTAGTGCCATGAGAAAATAGAGAAGCAGTGTACACCCAACAAAATAAAATGCTTTGCTCTTCAGTCAGGAAGTTATCAAACATCTGGGGAACAGTAGCTGATGGACAGAATATATCTAAAGGAGACAAATTTGCCAAGAAATAGTATGTGGGTGTGTGCAGCTTTTTCTCAGTACTGATGGTGAGGAGAATGGCACCATTTGTCAACAAGGTGACCTGACAGATGACAACCAAAACCACAAAGAAAAGATAGTACACCTCAGAGAACTCTAAGAGGAAAAATTCCTTCATGGTGGTGAGGTTGTAGATGTCCATGTCCTTTATCCACACAGGTTTTTCTGGAGCAAATGAAACCAACATGCAAAGGTTAGGGTAAAAAATCTAGGAACCTATGGAAGATCAATACAAATTGTTTGTCCTTGGTTGAGGATGAATTGTGTTATCTCTCTATTAATTGCAGATATCAAATTATTAGAAATACTTATTACAAACATCCCATCATTTATGATATTTATATAAAATTCATCTCAATTCTTTCCCAAGAAGGTGAAACTGTTGTTGATACTTCAGGAGCCTTTGTGTTTTCATATTTCAGTGAAAATTAATGGTCCATTCCCCACATCTGCTTAGGGACTTTCCATTTTTGCCTTGCATTATCTCATTGATTACAGTTTTATGCACTGTCTAAACATTAAGTTCCATTAAAAGAGAAAATGCATATTAATCTTAGCTGTTGGCAAATAGCGGGCACATAGTGAAAGATTGGTATGTAATTTTTCAGTGAAATAAGAGTGAATTGTGTGTTACCTGGTTTGACAACATATTTCCATTGGAAAGGAATAAATGTGCCAATAATTCTGTTTTAACCCAAGTCTTGAAGGGCATGGGTTGAGGCAGCTGCAAAACCAAAGAATGTACCTGGCACTGAGTCAGACAGAAGTTTATTTGGACTTATGGACAGGAGAAAGTCTCCAGTGGCAGCAGTCTGGAGAATGAAGGCAGCCCTCCACAAAGAGGTGGGGACATGAGGGGTGATAAAAGAGAATTCAGAGCAAAGACACTCCATAGGGTATAAGAGTTTCTGCTAGCGTCCAATAATGTACTCATATGTGGTATGACAATGCTATCACTATGTACACAGGAATGTAGTTTTTCCACTCTGAGGAAATTATGGTTTGTGATACTATCTATACATTATTTCTCCTCTGGGAAGGATTGTTAACCTTTAACTTAGCTCCAGGGCACATAGGCAGCTACAGGCTGTGGGATTAGGGGGAAAAGGGCTGAGGGTTTCCACAATCCATCCCCCAGCAGCCTACATTGACCATGGGGCAGGCATTTCATACACATTCCACAGCAACATTATAAAAGATAGCAGAATAATAGAAGTACCAAAAGCTAGTAGACCTATAAAAATGTGTCAATAGAGCCAAGAAAGGGAATTAAACCAGTCAGATAGGGGGTCAGTAGCTCATTTTTCAATGTGCTGTATATGCTCTTGCATATAATTTAGAGCTTGTGAAATATTGTAGGAGTGATCAGGAATATATACACAACATTGAACATTAATGAGGGCACAGGTCCCACCTTGTGCCACAGTAAGAATATCTAAAGCCATCCTATTTTGTAAAACTACTGTTCATAGTTGGGTAGTTTCTTCATTGAGTAAGGAAATCGCTACTTTGTGATCAGTAAGGGCCTGAACAGTGTGATTGGCTAAAGCAGTTATGTGATAACTGCAGCACCACCTGGCACAAAACTGGGCAAAGGGTAGAAAATCAGGGGGGTGTGCTTTACTCTATATCTAGGCTTGATTAT
Source organism: Tolypeutes matacus (assembly GCA_026826555.1). Taxonomy (NCBI): domain Eukaryota; kingdom Metazoa; phylum Chordata; class Mammalia; order Cingulata; family Chlamyphoridae; genus Tolypeutes; species Tolypeutes matacus. Next base: position 66,487 of record JAKSZT010027144.1, on the reverse strand, counting down.
TTTGCAATTACTAGGAGTATGGGATAATTAGTCATATAGGGTGGCAGGGACATATGGCTGTCCCACATGCATTGTCCACACCAGTTATAGGGCAAATATGGCCACTCATTTTGCCTGTAAGTCCATAGTCATCCTTTAGGGGACAGGTAGATCCCAGCAAGTAAGTGCTGAGAGGTCTGCCTTTGGAAAAGACTCTTGTTTTCTAAGTTGATAGTAAAATTACACAACTCAGTGGCTAACCACCCAACATGATGCATTCCCTCTTGTCATTCCATGCAGACAATGGTAAAGCTATCTAAGGTGACAGCCTCAGCCATTAACCATCCTAAACCATCATATACAGCATATCCTATTAAAGGTTTGGACTTATTCACCTGTTCCCTTACAAGGAAAATAAAATATATATATATATATTTATAATTATGAGTCTCATTGAAAGACAGCAGCTGGATTTTAGTTTTAAATGAAAAGGTCTTTTCCAAACTTGTCAATAGGTCATATTCTATATTCCAGTAAGGTTTTCCATGCTGTCTAATTTGCAGGAGTTACTGCCCAAGGAAGGCCAGTAGTATCCAAGGATGGAAAGTCTATGCAAACCAAATGTTGGGTGCAACTGTGAGCATTAGTTACTGCCAAAGCCCACTGTAGAAAGATATTTTCTAAGGTGGTACAAGCAAAAAGAAAGATGTTTATGGGGAACAATAAGGAGCAGATCATGCTGGTCTAACAATATACAAGCAACATTTCTGCTAGTAGATAACAAAGTACTAGGTAGGGGAGTCTTATGAGGAGGCTTCCAATACCACACATCTTCCCCTTCTAAATTCTCTGAGATTTCTATAGTGATAGAAAAAAACTAGGCATAAGGAGAATTAGTATAGACAAATATAGGGGCCCAGCAGGAATAGGAGACTCCAGATATTAATAAAGATTTTCACTGGTGCTTTTTGTATAAATTGTGGTGTTAAAACAATGTTTTGGGTGAATCCTATTCCCCGTGGGCTTAAGATTCCCAATGAACTAGGCTACATAGGTGGGTACCATGGACAAAGGACCTCAATTTCCCCAGTTTGTATAGTTTGAGGCATAGGCAACAACAGATTATTATTTCTTCCCCTTTTAGTCTACAGTGCAGCTGGCCCTTTAATCTGTATTCTCAATGCCTTCATTTGTCTTGTTGTTAGCACTTCAACTGGACCAGGAACTACAGACTTCCATACTGAATTTACTAGTGTTAGGAATGGATACAGTCTCTTGGTGACAAAACTGGGTAATAATTTCTTGCAATAAGCTATCAATGTATGGGGCCACTGCATGCAATTGTGGTGTTATTTTATTTAATCAATGATAATCTATTGTCAAGTTCCATGTTCCATCAGGCTTTCATGCTCGCCATACAGGACTAATGAAGGGACAATGGGTAGCTATTATTATTCCTACCCTTTACAAAATGCCTTAATTTTAGCAGTAATTTTCTGGTGTCCTCCCAGGAGTTTGTACTCTTTGGGTGCCACAATTCTTCAGGGTGAGGACACCTTTACTGGGTCCGTTTAGCTTGCCCCCTTAGCACCACTTAGGGTTCTCTGGGGAAGCAGAACTGGCAGGAAATATCTTTAAATAGTATGATATTTATAAAATTCTCTCATATTACCATGGGGATGCACAATTCCAAAATCTGCAGGACAGGCTACAAACCAGGGGCTCCAATGAAGGTCCTTGATGAGTTCCCAGGAGAAGTTGGCTGTCCTAAATGGCATGGAAATTCTCTCTCTGAATGCTGAAATTACTTCCCCTTTTAAAGCCTTCAACAGATTGGATAACACATCACCCATTGCTGATGGCAATCTCCTTGGTTGATTGTAGATGTGATCAGCCATTTATGTAATCAATTGACTGGTGATTAAAGTAAATGAAATGCCCTTGTGTTGCAATTAGCCCAGTGTTACTTTACCAAACAATTGAGCGCCATTACCTGGTTGAGTTGACCCACTAGCCTAACCATCAAATTGCCTTTATCATTCTTCATGGGAGGTGGAATTCTAATATGGTAGTGTGTAATGTGGCATTCTGGACAGTGTTAGTCCCCAAAATAAAATCAGGTACAAGAGAAATATGCACCATATACCTTTGGAGAGGTAATCATCCAATTTGTAAAACAAAATTTTGTTGCTTAACATAAATTGTTCTTCCCCGATAGCTGTCTATATTCAGCACACGTCCAGGGAAACATGCTAATTTGCCATGAATTAAAGTACACTCAACTTTTGTGTTTATGAAAACCAGTACCCTTTCCTGATTAGTAGGTGACCAATAAACAGTTGACTGTACATGTGGCGTCTGATTCCTGGGGTTTTGGGTTATTATTTTTACCTGGAGAATCTTGGTCGTTCCCCTATGGTAGTGGTATCAGTGCCTGCCAAGGCTTCTGCTGGGTGATGGAAGGTTCCTGGAGTTGGGGTGGCAGCTTATTTCCTATTTTCTCTTCTCCATCAGCATTCTGAGGGACAGGTTCATAAATTTCCTATCCTTCAAGAGTTTGCTCCAAAGTCTCCCTAAAACCACATTGGGCTGCTTGTCTATTGTTTCTAGCTCAGTGCCTGTGGTAATAAGATCAAGTCTTGTGCAACACACAGTTGAGACCATCATGTCCTTGGGGTGCTTCCCTTGCTGCCCAGTCCCCGGCCCCCTTTCTCTGCAGCCTTTCCAATTCCCCTAAGTGTGCTATAGCTTGCCTGTGCAGCTTGCAACTCAAGTTGCCCCACTGGGGCTTCAGGATTGATGCAAGAGGTCCATCATAATGGTTGGGAGCAGGATGTAGCATGTTTCATCCCCAATCCCTGTAAAATATCCTGTATCTCTTCCATGGATTGCCAATGAGGAGTGGCATGGGGTATATCCCCTTCATTAGTCCATGCAGCCTGGCATCCATCAACCAGTCATACCAATAAAAATGCTGTTTTTGTTTCTCTGCAGGTGGTATGTAAATGCTGACTTAGAGTAGTGTGAGTGGTAATGGATGTCAATTTACTCATATCCACCCCAGATAGTACAACTCCTTCTGCTCCAGTGTCCCATAATCTTAGAAGCCGGTTAGGCAGGGGCTCTCTAGATCTCTTCCTGTAATTTTGCCCCAAATTGCCCAACTCAGCAGCAGTATAGTCCATGATGGGTACATGTAATTTTTTTCTTGGTGTGTTGGAAATATCTGACCCCAGGGGATTGGCCCTGTAACATCTTCCACTTCTGTTGTATTACAGGGCACACCCTTTGGGGGGGGTCCTCATCTTCTTCCGTGTCCCATTCCTCCTCTTTCTCCTCACCTGAGGTGGAATCTATAGGATCCCATGCCTTAGGGTACTATCCCATGATCATTAATATCCTCTGGACCTGGACTTGAGGCAGCCTGCAGCCTCTCACTTGACCATATCTACAAGTCAGGATTTCTAAATGATCATCAACTTGACACAGGTGATCAGTTAAGGAATCTTTCATTTCTGCCTGTGATAGGTAAATATCCCTTTCTAACTTTAACTCTTTTAAGTGGCACATAGAGGCTTTGCCACTGTTCTGCCTTGGTAGCCACCTGCAAAGCTTCTAACATGGGCCGTGCAATAACTGCTGCTGTTTGGTGGTCTCCCTTCCTCTTATTTAAGTGTGGTTGCTCTGTTACCTGCTGTAGCACAGCCAGTATACCTGCCAGAGTTTTAGGATATCCCATACTCTCTCAGCAATCTTCATTTGTCCAGGAGGGCAGCCACCCCTCCCCACATGGACCTTATAGGGCAAGCTGGGATTTCCCTGATGATTCTCCTTTCCCTGAGCTTATGCCTACTACTGCCTGCAGTTCATCAGTCTCTTGGCTGGCTCACCAATTGTTCCAATCCAACTCCTAAATGGTAAGATTTGGGGCAGCCATGAGACCAAAGAACACACCAGGCACTGAGTGAGATATAAACTTTATTTGGACCTATGAACAGGAGAGTCTCAGTGATGGCAGTCCAGAGAATTAAACTAGCACTCTGCAAAGAGGTGAGAAAATGAAGGGTGATGATATAAGGGTTTCAAAACAAAATTGTTCCACAGAGTATAAGAACATAGTTTCTGCTAGAGTCCTGTGACATGCATATATGGGGTCTGGTAATGTTATCACTATGTATGCAGGAATAAGCTTTTACCACTCTAAGGAAAGTGTGGTTTACAATACCTTATATACGTTCTTTCCCATCTGGGAAGTGTTGTTAACCTTTAATTTATATCCATGTCACATAGGCAACTACATGCTGAGGGCTTAAGTGGAACCTGGGCCCTGGGTCCCCAACCCATTTACTGGTATTTATCATAATTTAGCTCACTCTTCCTCCTTCTCTTCCCTGGAAGCTGTACAGTGTTTTACAGGAATTCAGAATTTCAAAATAGTTGATTCAGAGAGTTCTTTCTATTTAATAGATGTTCTGGGAGAGTGACTGATTCTGGAAGCTTACAACTCTGTCATCTTTCCACCTGGATGTTAATTTTTGTAGACCCTCTTTGTAATCTATAATCTTGTCTCAGAATATTATGTGTGGTAGGCTGGATTAAGGACCATTATCCATGCATACTTGATATGATTATACTCATGAGGCCATTGGTATTGTATGATAATTTTATTTAGGTTATGTCGGGATCAAAAATCATTTATGTGTTGGTGCAAGGGGATTCGTTTGATATACAGATTGGCTATCTTTGGGTGATTAACCATGCTTGGTGGCATGTTGGGTATAGGTGGTTGAGAAACAACATCCAACAATTTCCTCTTTACCTTTCCTGGATACAATTTTAGGGTTAGTAGAGTATTGTTTGAGCACTCCTGGGCTTACATGGTGAAGCCTTTTAGGGCAGTAAATAAACCTATAACTCATACAACCAGCAAAAATACTAAAACCTAGAGCCCAAGCAAACATTGACATGCCAGTCAGCAATGATTGACTTAGATATAACTAATAGGCAACAATGGCAAATTAAAAGGAAGTGTTTTTTTTTTTTTTAAGTGGTTTGCATCCACTAGACCTAACTTTTCTTCACCTGTAAGGTGATCCAGACTACTCCACTACTTGATTTAGGAGCTATGATCTCTACTTCCTGGTGGATACAGTAGTGTTTGGAAGGGGTCATATGCAATGAATATGGCAATAGAAAGTTTTAGCCCCACTATCTGAAATATAACCCCATCCAGGGGATGCTGATGCCTGGTTTTTCAGCACAAGTGACTGCCTCTAGTAATTTTTTTGGTCACTGATGGGTCTAGAGTCAATCCTTTTTTAAGGGCCCCTTCCACCAGGACAGAGGTGCCTCTGAGTCTCAAGGTGGGTGCTGTGGGACCAAAAACCAGTTGGTAGAGAATGCTTAGGGTCATGAGTGAGTAGTCTCAAAAGGACCTGCTGGATAGACATTGTAGGAATGAATTTAAGGTAGTGTCATTGTACAGTGACTCTGGTATGGTGAGTTGAGCATGTGTGGAAATGGGTGAGGCTGTAAGCTATTTCCAGATGTGCAGCCTCCTAACAGAGCCCTTTCTATGAGAAAATTATTTTGTTTCCATTGTGCTGAGCCCCCTGTCAGCCCTTTGGCCACCATTCAAAAATCATTGAATTTTCAGATATTGGGCAATTGGTGACTAAGAGCATCTTGAAGAGATAACTTAACGACTCCCATCTCTACCAACTGTGCAAACCCAATACAGCCATCTTAAGTCAACAGTGTTTGAGGACAGAAGATATTCTGTGGCCCTCCAGGGATCTCTGTTACATACAATAGTGTTGGCATCAGTAACATGTGCTGACTCACTTTCCAAGTCAGACAGCTGATCCCAAGGACTCCACATTTGGCTAGAGAAAGGGGTAATGGGAGTGCTGTGACCAGCATCTCAAGATCTGTATAAAGGGGCTGAACATGGGTGAGGCCATATCTTCTTACAGTTTGGAAAGGCTCTGTTTGTCATGTTTAATAGTCTCCTGTAGATAACATTTCCATTTTACTAGAGAGGCTTCAGTGGCCGAATTGACCTCCTACTGGGAATTGTCTCTCATCTTTGACATTATGGGAATCTTTATGGACAAGCAGGTGAGTCACAGCCTTATAAGCATCTGCTTTTTATTAATGAACCCAATAAGCAGCCAGGATTTACTGTACTTAGCCCAAGGACTCTGTGAGGCATACTCAGAGGTAGCTAATGCCTCTAATTTAAAATCTATTCCTGATGGACCATGTGTAGGGGGACTTATTTGAGAGCAACTCTGTCACTTTCAGGAACACAGATTCCAAAGAATAGCCCACTGAGAAGCCTCAATCTCTGGGGCTATCCCCCCTTATATAGGACCTGGGTGTCTCCAGAAGCCCCAGGAGGCCCTCTATGTGGGGTGATATGCACTTTGGTGTTCTAAGAGATCCTAATGAGGTGTGCATAAGTGTTACCTCCGGGATGACCCCCCGACTCTCTTTGAAGTCTCTTAGCCACATGAACTCATTTGTCTTTACCTTTTCCCCCTTTTATTCAAGGTCTTTTTCCAGTCATATTGCCAGTTGGCACTTGGTGTTAATCCCTCATTGCCAGGGAGGCTTATCCCCGGGAGTCATGTCCCACGCTGGGGAGAAGGTAATGCGTTCATATGCTGAGTTTGACTTAGGGAGAGGCCACATTCCCTTCTATTCAAACCAAATGTGATGCTGGAGTTTGCAGGTGTACTTCCAGAGACTGGAGCCTTTGGCCTGCCCATGTGCCAGCTGTGCCTGGGATCTCGGTGGAGCTGCAACTCCTAAACTACAGCTCAATGGACTCACCCATGTCATCTGGTGAGGAGATGATGATGGACAACAGCCATCCCAGGGAATGGAAGGAATCTGCAGCTGCAGGCAGGATAATCCCATCCATCATATCCATGGGATATAAGCCCCCTCTCACTTGGAGGTGGAGTGGACATCACCATCCCAAACTCCTCAGGATTGGGGGAAGAACTATGGACTAGAGTGGACTCACTGGTATTCTCTTGTAGACATATTGTAATTCAAGCAATGGAAGAAATTACAACATAGATATGGAGCCATTGGCCACTGGATGCTTTCGAGGCAGGGAGAGGGAAAAGCAGTTGTAATACAGGGGCTTTTTCAGGACTTGAGAATTATCCTGAGTGACATTACAATGACAGATATAGGCCATTTTACACCAGCATATAACATGCAGAACTGTGTGGGAGACAGTGTGGTCTACAGTATGGACTATGATCCATGCTTAATGGCAAAGCCCCAGGATGTGTATATCCATTGCAGGTGATGTGCCACACTAATTAAAGATGTTATGGGAGGTGTAGGAGGTGAGAACATGGGAACCCTTGTAATTTTGGGGTAACATTTATGTAATCTAAGCATCTTTTAAATTATAAAAATTTTTAAAAATAATAAAAAACTGCTATGAAAGATGAGAGATATACCTGATATCTGTTTCTCAGTAATCACTGTTTGGGAGAGGTGATGTCAACCAAAATTGTGTTATTATGAGTTAGTGTTTCCTACTTTGATGGCAGAAACACAGAAGTTTTTGTGATTCCAGTGTGGGCATCACTGTTGGACTAACATATTCAAATAAAAAGCTTCTAAATTATTTTTTTAAACTCTATTCCTGATGGGATGTGGGGCACAACTTGAGAAATAGCTTATTGTGCCAATTCTAACATGCTTGATGGGTCATTCTCCAGGTGAGCACAGCTGATGTACATGTGATTTTCTATAAGGGCTGAAATAAGAGTAAGAGATGTGGTGTATGTTATTTCCAGAACATGAATAATCTTAAATTAGTGTCTGAAGTCAACTTGTGCTTGATTGTGGTAGGAATCTGTCTTCTCTTAGAGGACAAGATGATGCTGAAGAACATGACAGAATTTAATGGCCCATGTGTTTAATGGGGTGCTATTGCTCAGTCTTATTTCTATAAATGATGTGTGTTTGTCTGGCTAGGTCCTCTCAGAGGCCTTCTTCAGAGTGACCCCTCAACCAGATGTCTGCTATATAGTGCAGCTTTAATTATTAAGAGTGTTTTTAAAAGACTATTTGTTAAGGTTTTGGCAGCTGTGGTTAGACATTTTTTTCTTCTCTTTAATTTCTTTTAAGGTGTTGGCACTGAGTGAAACATGTTGGCCAAGTGACAGTGAAGCAGTGGTCCATGCTCTTGTGTTTATTTTTATTAATTAGATGATATTTGGTAAGATTAGGACAGGTATAATTGATTATTAATGTCCTTTACTGTAGAAGTTTAAGAACTGGCAAAATAAGGCTGTTATATGAGGAAGTGGCATGTATAATTACTTCCTATTTGGAGTGAACTTGCACTATAGATGGATTCCCACTGTACTTTGTTTCTGGTCTTTGATTTGCAGGAGGAAGAGATAAATAGATCTTGAAAGCCAATATTTATGACTCTAATGTGAGTTCACCTTATGGACTTCCCTGTCCGTGCTCCAGGATCTCCTCAGAGTTCAAGATGAACAAGGTTCTCTTTTGTGAGAAAGTTCAAAGAAATGCTATGCCTATTGTATCATCTCAATCTTTTAAAATAACAATAGGGCCTCATTAATTGATTGCCAGTGTGCATCTGCCTTGGTGCTAATACTCACTAAGTAAAGATATGTCAGATACCATATTAAAACCTTTCAGCAACCCTTTCTCTTTGTCTCCTTGAACAAAATTTTTAAGTATGGCTAAATTTCCAATCAAGTAAAATTTTGAGTTTTAATTTCAAATTTGGACTCCCTTTTGGGGTGTTATGCAGGGTGAAGGGACAGATTTATGGTTTCCACTGACTAGACTCATAGGCAACCATTTCTCTCTCTCTAGTGTGTTACAATTGACCCCGTGGGGATTTGGGTTAGTTTTTTTTTTTTTTTTAATTATTTATTTATTTTTATTGTGGGTAAAAATCAAAATTTTCACAATACATACAAACATTTGCAAAATGATATATAAATATATATGCACATATGTGTATTTGCTTACAAAAATGTTATATATATATATATATATATATACACATATATTTTAAGAGGTGCTTAGATTACCCAAAATATTACATGGAACCCACTGGGATTCCCATGATGCCCACCTCCCACTTCCCATGACAGTGGCAAGATCATCAGACATAGCCCCCAGTGGGAGCACTCCACCAGAGCTTTGGCATGCTGATAAACAACAGCACTGTATGGACCCATGCGTATTGCCTTTCTTAAACAACTTAGAAAATTCCTTTCATGTCTTAGGGGATACTGGCACAATGTACTCAGATTCCCACCCCCTTTTTTATTCCCAGTAGTGCCTTAGCCACCCATAGCAGGGGTTAGATCTTTCATATACCATGGGTCAGGGGATAAAAAGCTATAATAATGGAGATAGCAGCACATTTGCTTTTTTGGGTGCTAGTATGTTTCCTGTGGTGGGGTTTCCCCTCAAACCAAAGGTGGGTTTAATACCCAGATGCACAGTCCACAGCAACAATAGTTAGAGTCTCCCATAGAATTCTCCCAGCTGCAGTGATCCAAGCACTAGGAGGTCTACTTGCATTTAGTTCTAGCTATCTCACCCACAAGTGACAGCTCAAAGGATGGGATAGAGAGGAAGTATGCCAATCTCATGCCTTGCAATTTCCTGCTGTAACAACCATGACAAGACCTTCATTATGTAAGCAATGTTATTCAGCGTGTCACCTGATGTCATTCCTTGTGATTTGGGGGAACACTAGAAACCACAGTTTTTCCCCTTTTGATGTACTAGAGCTGTCCATTTGCAGTTTCTGGTGAGGGCTTGTATCTACAGGACTACCAATTTGAGTGGAAAGCTTAGGCACACATGGCAGAGGTAAAATGTGGAAGCACAAAGCAGTATGGATGTACTTCACCAAGCCATGGACACTAGCTAGATAAGATTAGCCATTGGAGAGGGCCACTTTATAATCCAAGAGCAGCTCATGGGCATTATGCCTCATTTCCCACAGGCTTGATGAATACACACAATTCTGCATGACTTGATCCAAATTATTTAGTTGGATTTCAAATTTGGATCTGGGTGAAATTCAGGTGTCACCACAATGGAAACTGAGGCCATAGTGCATGCGCTAAGATAGTTTGTTACTTACAGATCCCAAAGAGAGAGGGGTGCCATGAGGGGTTGACAAGTAGTGTGATGGGCACCAGCAAGTGAGGAACACAGTGTCAGAGAGACACCCTTGAGCTTTTGCCTTTATTGTGGTCCAGGGATGGAGTTTTTTAGACTTCCCATAGGAGTCAAAGAATGGTTAGTTTAAAGTGAAGATATATTAAAAGGGAAAGGGACCGGGGTCACAAGGTGGTGGGGATGCTTAGCTTATTATTTGGAGCCAGCAGTAGATTGTAGGTAAGGTGTATAGGTGGTGAGGGCAATGGTAAAGATTTGGGTTTGGGCTCTGGAGAAATTTATGTTCCAGAGCTATATATCTGCTTATTTAATAGACCAAAGGGCAGAGTTGAGGCATGTGGCTTAGTAAAGTAAGATGGATAACAAGGCAAAATCCAAAAATTTTGATATTTATGATAACAATCTGCCTTGCTTCAACATTGAAACAACTGGCCCAAACACATTAATAAACAAACAAATGAATACGTTCTGAAATAATTCATACTATATAGATATGCATTAAAATATCTAAAACCAATGGGTATACTATTACTAAATTTTTTATTTTTATAGTTTGAATTTGTATAAAATATCAGGTTAGATCTTTGAAATACTTACTATATAAAACATATAAATGGATTAAATAATAAATATTAAAACATATTGATAAGTCATTTATCTCAAAATAGGAAATGCAATCTGCATATAAAGGAAGAGACAAAACTGACTACATAGAACTTAAGGTTTGAATAACAATAAGCATCAAAAATGTTTAAAAATCAGTCACTAATGAGGAAACTATTTCCTCAAGAAAATAACTCACAAAAGAAATGAAATATTTAATATATGACAGGTTTTTCCAAGCTAATAAACCTATGTTTGATAGAACAAATGCAATTAGATGGTGTGATGGTTAAGCCAGTGTGTCAACTTAGCCAGGTAATGATGCTAAATTGTTTGATCAAGCAAGCACTGAGCTAATTGTAATAAAAGGACATTTCATGGACTTTAATCATCAGTGAGTTGATTGCATAAATGGCTGGTTAGATTTACAATCAACTGAGGAGACTGCAGTTAACAATGAGTGACATCTCATCCAACCAATTGAAGGCCTTAAAAAAATGATTTTGGTATTCAGAAAGAGAATTCTAATCTCTACTTAAGACAGCCAGCATCTCCTGGGGAACTCATCAAGGGCCTTCATCAGAGCCCCTGCTTGCAGGATGCCCTACAGTAAAATTTGGACTTGTGCATCTGCATGATTGTGTGAGATAATTTTATAAAATCTTATACCATTTATAGATATCTCATTTGTTCTGTTTCCCTAGAGAACCCTGATACATATGGCTCATTAAATAGTTTAAAATAACCATTAGACATGGCGGAAAAGCTCAACTTCACTCCCAATAAACAAATTGAAATATATCAAAAATGAAAAAAAAAATGACATGTCACATCACCATATATATATATATATATATATATATATATAGAGAGAGAGAGAGAGTGTGTCAGGCCAGGATATCTGAAGCCTTCTTCCATAAGTTTGCATGTATCTTTCTGAAGACTGCAATACCAACCCTTTCAAAAAAGAATGGAGAAAGGTATTCTAGGATAGTGGGCAGGAGCCCCTACTATTGGGCAAAGGGATATTGTCCTCTTCCATTGTCCTTCTGCCCAGGAGAACCTAGTCATTAGGGTTGGTGACATGAATATCCATATTTCAACCCATCTAATTTATCCTAATCTCTTATTGGCTAAGGTGCTCCTTTCCCTTATTATCCAATTACTTAGAGGTTGCTTTTATTAAAAGGTAGATTTTGTTGAGCACTTTAATTTTATTATGTATGACAAAGTAATTAAACCCATTTGAGGTTGTTTGAGGGACTTCAGCCTTATATTTTGACCAAAAAATAAAAAGCAAACTATGACATTTAATTAAGAAAGCTACTCTCATTTACCCAAAGATATTGAATTTACAGTTCTTAGTCTCTTAATTCTTATATTAGAATGTCATTCTTAACCATAATTCACTCTGAATTTAAAACCACCCATTCTTAGTTCCAGAGTTTTTATTGTCTACTATTATTTCTACAAATATTTATAGCTTTTGATTTATTGCAGTATTTTCCTATTATCAATAATTCATTCTTAATCTGGTGGTCAGGGAATATGAAATTCTGGATGCTGTGGCACCAAATGGCTAGGAGAGATGCTCTTCCTGAGGTTAATTTCAGAGTGAGATTTCTCCAGGAAACCAAGGCCTTCCAAGATCTGTTTGTTCTTAGGAACAAAAACCAAACCTGGGAGACTTACGAAAATAAAGATCCCAGTACACATGATTTTTACATACTTTTGCCTTTAGTCAGAATTTTACCTCATATTCAATATTATATGGGTTGCATGATTATTTGAAATTTTTTTTACCAAGCACATTTTTTAGTATATAATAATATATCAGAATTGTGCTAAGGACTTTATGTTTTCAAATAAAAAATAAATGGCTGTGACTTTTGGAAGTCAATTTGTTGTCAAGCAAACTATCACTTAAACCAGGATAATTTAACTTGAAAAGTGAATGGGAGAAGAGGCAAAATATGCCAACAGAGGAACCATAAATTAATCTGGGATCAAGAAAACTTTCCTCAAGAAATAGAGGCTGTAGGTCAGGTTTAGTAATCAAAGGAGTAGGTTTGTGGGGTTTTATTCATGAATCTAAATTATTTTCTTCTCACTCCAGTTTCCATATATAACCTGCTTTTATATAAGATGCTGAATTTTAGGGATCTTTTTATGCATAATCAGATGTGGCAATGATGAGTGACACCAGAGGAGATGAAGAAAAGTGTATTATTACTCATAGGTGCAAGAAGAGGAAGGAGTGCATATCTAGCAGGGTCCATGGTAAGCACATCAGTAGGGTGGGACTCAATCAAACTGGTGAGGTAGGGAGCCCAAGGTTATGATGGACATGGTATCTATGTGTGGAGATGTAGAGATTGGTAAAGCAAGGGTTGGGATTGTGGAGATTGTATTTGACTTTTATGGGAGAGTGAACCTTGATAGCATGGGGAGGAGAAGAAGAGCTATCTTGTATAAGTAAGTGCCAGGAGTGGCCAATGAGGAACTGAGCAACAAGTTCTGAGATGGTGAAGAATCAAGACAGTACAAATAGAATCTATATATTTTAATTCCCTAGAGATACTAATCAATGATAGAAATTGCATATCACAATATTAGGCAGCTGCCTAGTGTGCATAGACACATATATTTCAAAAGGTTAATAGTAAACTCCTCTGTAATTGTATTTGGGAGTGTATACAATTTCACAAAGAGAATGTGTTGCCTCATTACTCTAAAGAAAATAATAACAAAATTGTAAAATCATACATCAAAAATAACTTGGGACTGATTTACAAATGCAATGCAATCCCAAGAAAGAAAAACCCAAGAGGCTTCTTTGCAGAAATGGAAAAGCCAAGTATCAAATTTGTTTGGAATGGTAAAGGGCCCCAAATAGCCAAAGATGTCTTTAAAAGGAGGAACAAAGCTGTAGGACTCTCACTTCCTCACTTGAAAGCATATTTTTTTTTAGCTACAGTAGTACAAACAGCATGGTACTGGCATAAAGATAGATAGATTGACCAATGGAACTGAATCAAGAACTCAGAAATAGACCCTCAAGACTATGGTCAGGTGATTTTTGACAAGGCTGTGTAGCCCACCCAGCTGGGCCAAAACAGTCTGTTCAAAAAATGGTGCTGAGATAAGGAGATATCCATATCCAAAAGAAAAAAAGAGGACCCTTATCTCACACCTTAAACAAAACTTAACTCCAAATGGACCAAGGACCTAAATATAAAAGTGACAACCATAAAATTCTTAGAAGAAAAATAAAGGATAACATTTTCAAGATACTGTGGTAGGCGGTAGTTAAACCTTACACCCAAAGCATGAGCAATAATTAAAAAAAAAAAAAAGATAAATAGGACCTCCTCAAAATTAAACACTTTGTTGTTAAAAAGACTTTTTCAAGAGCATAAAAAGGCAGCCCACTCAATAGGAGAAAATATTTGGAAACCATATAACCAAAAAGGGCTTGCTATCCATGTTATATAAAAAGATCATGCAACTCAATGATAAAAAGACAAGCAACCCAATTTAAAAATGAACAAAAGACTTGAATAGACAGTTCTTTAAAGAGAAAATACAGATGGCCAAAAAACACATGAAAAAAGGTCAACACCACTGGCTGTTAGGGAAATTCAGATTAAAACTACAATGAGATAACATTTCACAACTTTTAGAATGGCCATTATTTTTTTTTTAAAGCAAAAACAGAAAACTACAAGTGTTAGAAAGGATGTGGAGAAACAGGAATACTCCTTTGTTGTTAGTGGGAATGTAGAATGGTGCAGCCTTTGTGCAAGACAGTTTGGCAGTACCTCACAAAGTTGAATGCAGAACTGCCATTTGATCCAGCAATACTGTTACTAGGAGTATATTCGGATGAATCGAAACAAGGACATGAACACACATTTGTACACTGATGTTTATAGCAGTATTATTCAATTTGTTAAAATATGGAACCAGCCCAAGTGTTCATAACCCAATGAATGGATAAACAAAATGTGCTATATACATACAATGGACTACTATTCACTTGTAAGAAGAAATGAAATTAGGATTTATATGACAACATGGATGAACCTAGAAGATACTATGTTGAGAGAAGTAACCCAGATACAAAGAGACAAATATTATATGTTCTCACTAATATGATCTAAGTGTGATGAGTAAACTCACAGAGGTAAACGATAGAGTATAGGTTAATAGGAAATAGAATGTGGGTTGAGAATGAGAACTGATGCTTGATATAGAATTATTAATAAGTTTAATTGTAAAAGTGTGAAAATGAATACAGTTGAAAGTAACACATGGTGAGTATAACTAAGACTGCTAATTTATAAAAAAATGATTGTGGCTGAAAGGGGTCATCTGTGGAGGTAAATGTCAATTGAAAGAAAACTAGAGAATAATCTAGGATATACATAAAATAGTGATTTCAGTAGTGGAGGAAGTTCATGGTTAATAGTACAAATATAAAAATGCTCTTTTATAAAGCACTAAGAATTTGGTGATACACAGGACAATTAATACTAGTGTAACTTGATGATAGTTAATAGTAATAATATAATAATTTGCAACAATGGCATGAAGACATTTCACTCCTAAATGACAACAGGGGGGTATAAGGGGGTATGGGATTGTTCCTTTTAGAGTACTGAAAACATTCCAAAATCGACTGAGGTGATGACAGCACAAGTCTGTGATGAAAATGAGAGTGTATGAGTTCACACTTTGAATGGATTATGCAAAGCATGAGACTGTTTAACACAATGAAACCAGTGGTGGATGATGGAATGTGGTTAACAGGACAAACATTTTCTCATGAATCATAGCAAATATATAATGCTAATATAGGGTGATAATAATTGGGTAGGTTGGGAGAAACACACCAAATGTAATTTATGGGTTATAGTTAATAATAGTACATTAACAGTGCTCTTTCTTAATTTGTAACAAATATTTCACAACAATGCAAAACGCTGATGACAGAGAGTTGTATAGAAGCTTTGATGATTTTATGTATGTTTGTTTTGTAAATTCACAACTTTTACTATCACTTATTGTTTATGTATGTTCATGTATGATATAATTCAATAACATTTTATTTTAAAAAAGAAAATCTAAAAAAAAATACCTTGGGTTTCTAACAGTGTAGCATAAAATCTGAAGTATAGAGCTCACAGAGTTTTGATTTTAAGCATCTTTGTCCATTTCCTTTAGGGTATTTTTACACATTGAGGAAGACTAGCATGTGTCTGTGAACTATGGCATTGCACTGGGATGCTGAGCACAGACATACTCTTCCCATAGACACACAGCTCAAATTTATGCCTGGTTCCTGACCACCAGTGTCTTTGCTTAGTCCTTTCTTGACAAATGTCCTGGACCATCAACAACCTGTTTTTTACTTTTAAGTCTACTCAGGCTTAGTTCTGACATCCTGTCTCACTTTTGAGCTTATATTGCAACAGCCGATATAATTTTCTCGTTTCACTCTTTCTTCTCAAATATTCCACAGATTCTAACCAAATAATTTATAAGGGAGTGATCTGTGCATTTTTCTCACTGTTTGGCCACAACCATTTATTTATCCACTTCATCCCTCTGTTATCCAATGGTGACATGTTTATTGTTAAGTTCCTACTTCAAAGGAAATATGCATGAATATTTAATGGGCATTTCTTTTAAAGCAGCTGAAGCATGACATGCTGAATAAATGTGAGTGGTTTTGTTGTCTGTTTTATCTATCATTTGGTTTTCAAAAGACAGGTTTGCATTTTGCTGTCATTGACACCACGTGACTCTACTCAATAACAGTTGGAGTTGCACATTAAGAATGCTGGGCATCTGTTTCTGAGAGATATTTATCAAATATGATACACATTAACCCAGCACCCCTTAAACTCAAAAACTAAAGCAATATCAATTATAGATTTTATTAACAAATTATAATGCTACATTGCTGGTACACATCTGATTCATCATTGCATTTTAGAGGAAAATAAAAACAGATTCCATTATATGCTGTTACTCTTCTGACAATGATTTTAAGCTACTTGGACAACTGTAGAACTGTAGTAATGAATTCACTACTAATTCATTAGTAGTGAATCATATTCCTGTATATCAATAAATTTGTTAAGGAAGAAGTAGAAATTATGTTATTCTATGTAACTGACTATATATGGAAGGGCAGAGGTAAAATTAAACATATGGTTAATTTGATGCAGAAATAACCCATTTTATCAAAGTCTTTAATATCAATCCATGCTGAAAGAAAGGAAAGTCAGGACATATTACATAACTCACAATCGGGAACAAAGAATTTTTATCTCCATTGATTAGGACTCACCTGATCAATTGAGGCTCATTTTGTACATCCAACCATACCCAGATGGTCAGATGGAAGGAAGAACTTCAGCAAGTTCAGTGTGTTTATTTGGGCCAGTGCTGGAGAGGTAGATTCATCTGGCTTTCTCTATTTTCAAGTCTGTTTAAGTATGGTGCAGAGTGGAGCCTTGCAAGGAGGTGATGTGCTAAGTGTTCTCTAGAGCACTTGCTCTGGTAATATTTTTGATACTATCTGTGAAACATTTTATTTGCAGGTAACATTGTCTAAGATGACACAGCTTGGTGAAGAGCAGTTTCTGATGGGACAGGCAGGTGTGTGTTAGGCAAGAAAATGCAAATTATATCCACAAAAGAGTTGTATAATAGAGGGTATTTAAATGATCACAGAACAACAGTTCAAGAGGGCCAAGGGGAGGATCAAAGAGATCTCAGAGGGTGTGTGTGCATGCATTTGTGTGTGCATGTGTGTGTTGCAGTTATTGATAATTTTTCAACTATGTCTTCTTTTATTTAATTTGTTTCTAAATTTTTGAGGAAAGATAAAAGCATGAGGAAAAGTACACAAATCATAAATATAAGCCCCCATAAACTTTTACAATATGCAAGTTCTCATGACACCAACTCCAGGTCAAGAACCTGAGCTGTGAGTCATGTGGTCTTCATACTTCTTTATAATCACTACCCCCCAAAGATAACCAGTATCTTAACCTATAAATCCATGTCAAAACATAAATTAATGCTGTGAGAATTTGTAATTTCATCTTTCTTGTAGATTTCCACTGTACAGTTGTGATGCTTAAATTCATGTGTCAATTTTGCTAGATTATGGTGTCCAGTTGTTTGGTCCAGCAAGCACTGGTCTGAGAGTTACTGTGAGTACATTTCATGGATTTAAATAATCTGTAAATTGATTGCATCTATGACTGATTACATCTACAATCTAAAGGGATTGCTTTGACAATAAGAGAAGTCTTATCTAATGAGTTGAAGGCCTGAAAAGGAGACATGATGATTTCAAGTCAGAAGGAAGAATTTCCATCTCTGACTGATGCAGCCAGCTTCTTAGAAATTCATCGAAAACCTTCATTGGGGTTCTCAGCTTGTGGCTTGCCCTATAGAATTTGGACTTACCTATCCCCACAGCCATATGAGACAACTTGTATAAAAAAATTGCATATTAGTTACATTACATTATGTTATAAATACATTATATTAATATATACATATATACTATACATATTAGTTTTATTAATTCTTGACTAATACAAGAGTTTTATGTTCTATAGTGAGAAGCCTTTCATTATACATTGATGTAATGTATCATAACATATTGAAAACATATATACTATATTGCTGAGCATTCTTTATAATATTCATTATATATATACACACACACACAAACACAGACAAACATGCATACGTAAATACATATATCATAATTTCGGTATCCATTATACTCTTGAAGTCTAATTGGTTATTTCTCATTTTAAGTCTATTAGAAAGCCATTTTTATAAACATTCTTGTTCACATATTTTTGAAAACATATGTGCATTTTCCTAGGGATAATTAAGAGTAGATATGATTAGTCATATAATATGCATATGTTTAGCTCTGGGAGATGTGGTAAACCATTGTTTCCTCAGAATGTTGCAGAGAATTAAGGAATGTGGCTGTGTGTTCAGTTAATGGAAAGTTGTTTGGAGCTCAAATCAAAGTAGTATGCAAGCACTTTTCCAGAAAAACTGAATATTTTGTTATCCAAAAGATAAGTGGTGGTATATGAGATAAGTGGAGCTTTTGTAAGTGTATGCTTCAGTGTTGACACATACAAGGAAAAATGATAGAAAAATTCAAGAGGTATATCTGAACTACCTGTAGGACTCAAATATTTGCTGTTCAGTTTATAAAAATGCTTCAGTTCATATGGTATTTGATCATTTGCTCTGCTTGCAAATTCTTGGTAAGCATTAAGGGTGGTGATGATGTGTCTAATATAATACCTTCCCCTCCCTTACAGTCCAAGCATATTAAGTTGAGAGAGAGAAGAATAAACTTGTTGAGCTTTCAGTTGAGGAGATGATTGTAGATTAATGTTCAGACAAACCAGAGCCTTCATTCAACTATGTTGTAATACAAAGTTGGGGACAGCTGAGAAATCAACCTGTTTTCACCTAAGCTGCTAGGCAAAAGTCTGGAATATGCTTGATTTTTAAAACTAGTAACTCATACTTGGTGATTAGAAAATAGTGCAGTAGTCTCTAAAACTAGATAAAAATATTCATTTATTCCACAGTATGCAAAGATATTTATTGTCTGATCCTGTGCTAACTGCATTTAAAGAACTTAATAATACAGTTTTAAACTCTGAGAGTTTATAGTATAAAAGGAAGAATTGATGCTTCCAAGTGGATATTTCTCTAATAAAGTCAGAAAATTTGGGGAAATATGTTATAGAAAATATTAGAAAACTGTTGTTTTAATCAACAAAAGCAGCCATTTATTCCTTCATTGAGGAGTTTTAGAAATAAATCAACAAACATATTTATTTGATTTTTAAGTAAATGTAATTGTTCTGATTACCAGAAAGAAGATATGCATATTTTCTGCCACTCTTGATGTTAGTAACATGCCTGCAGATATTGGCAACTGTGATGGTTAAGTTCATGTGTCATCTTGGCTAGGTTATGTTGTCCAGTCATTTGACCAAGGAAACACTGTCTGAGTGTTATTGTGAAGATATTCTGTGCATTAAAACCATCAGTAAATTGATTGCATCTCTGGCTGACTACATCTACAATCAACTAAGGAGATTGCCTTCAACAATGAGAGAAGTCTCTTCCAATCAGTTGAAAGCCTGAAATGGAGAAGTGATGACTTAACCAAACAGGAAGCTAAAGCAGTTTATGGTCTCAAAAAGAAGGGTCTGCTAATTCAAATACCTATAATGTGAAAACAAGTTTGGAATTGGATAATGGGTAGAGAAAAGAAGAACTTTGGGGTGGGGTAAAAAATGAGTGAGAGCTATAGAGAAAGTTTATGTCATCCTAAATAAAATATAATTCATTATGAAAAGGAATATGTATGTTAACAGTATTCCCAAATATGTCATTGGAAATAATAAGAAAGGTGATCCTTGTCTTAAGAGTTAGAGAATTTGTTGAAATGGAGATTTGATCTTGTATAGAAGGTAGAACATGAATGTGATGAACACAAGTATCTAACTGAGGAGATTTCCAAGTTAAGTGTGAAAATGACAGCCTGATTCCTTGTTACAACTTATGGCAAAATGAAGTACAAAAGAAATAAGTTGAGAAATGAACTTTTCATTACATAGAAAATAGAAATTGATGATTTGGAAAATTATGACCATACACAGATAGTGTGTTCTGAGACTAGGGTCAGAAGTGGCTACATCATGGACTTCCCTCAGCTTCAAGAAAGTAAGTCCCTGGAGAAATGGGCTACATGTGAGGGTTTAACTAAATATGGAAGCAGTCAGCCATTTCAGTGGAAGTTAAGATTGGAAATGCAGTTATATAGGAAGGATCTGTGAAATGTTTTATTGTGGGATGGTTTAGTCTGTTGTGAACTGCATGCATCCCAACAAGTTTTTTTGTGAAATTTGTATGAGTAGAACCACTGCCAACATGGACTAAAAGGGACAGAGAAGGGATAAGTTGAAAGAAGAATGATTTCCAGGTGAAACCATGGAAGCTGAGGGCTGGACTGAAACTATTTCCATGGGTAAAGAGAAAGGGTATCACCATATGTGTTGAGAGTTTTATACCTGTGTTTGAAGCAGACAGACCATTTGCTCCTATACCTGGAGAGGTAGGTTTTGTTCCCTGTTGTTCAGGAAGAATGCTGCTACCTTAATGCTCAGAGAGGGTGGGACCTTCACCCCAGTGTTTAGGAAAATATGGCTACTTCCCAAGCACTTGGAAGGGGTGGAGCTGCTGTTCCATATGGCCCCCAAAACAAACCATCTATTGGTCGATGGCTCTAAAAACTTGGAAACTAATGGAGTTCATCCTGCTGGGTTTCCATAATTGTTTGGGACATGTGACCCCTGCTTTCCTTCCAATTTCCCCTTGTGGAATGGGAAAATCTATCCTATGCTGATTTCACCATTGTATGTTAGATGCAAATAAGTTGTTTTATAGGTTTCACAGGTCCAAAGACAAAAGGGAATTTTAACCCAAGACAGATCACACTCATAAAAAATTTTGATGAGGCTTTGTAATTAACATTGTTACTGAAATGATTAAAGATTTTAAGGTTGATTATTTTTTGTTTATTTGGTTTATTTGCTGTTGTTTTTGCGGTGGGAATAACATGCCTTTTGGGGCTCCAGAGGTCAGACTGGTGGCTTGGAGCTAGATTACCCAAAAATAACATATGTTCTTAAACTTAATCCATTCCCATGGCTGTGAATCCATTTTATAGAATCTTTTGATGAGGTTTCTTCAGTAATAGAGTTGCCTGATTGAATCAAGATACATAGTAATCCTATTACTGAAGGACTTATAGGGAAGGCCACAGATATAGTAAACCAGAGGGAGCAGCCAGAAGCTGAAAATCAATGGAAACAAAAAGGGGGAAACAAGATAAACCTGCAATATGCATTTCCTTATGACAGAAAGACCAAGCCCCAGTCTTCTGGAAGAAAGCATTGTTTTGCTGATGCCTTGATTTTGGACTTTTCCTTGTCTCAAAACTGTGAGCCAATAAATACACATTGTTCAAGTCAACCCATTGCATGATATTTGCTTTATCAGCCAAGAAACTAAAAGAACATCAGAAATTAGAATTAGCAAGGATTGTACTCCAACAGGGTTCCAAAAGTAAACATCCCCCTACCTTTTCAAAGGGGTTCCATCAAAACTGAAATAAAGCAAAACCAAACTAACTAAAAACAATAAAAGAAATATAAAGTTAAAGGAATCCCTCCAAGAAACTTGTGGTTAGACAATGACACTCTAACAAGTCTAGGCAACATTCATAGGTTTTTCAGCTTTTGGATTTGGGAAGGGAAAATAAGGTTTCATTAAACTTTATTTTGATCCAGGAAACAATTAAACTATGTGATCCATAATGTCCTCAGCTTTAAAATGGGAGTAGTAATACACAAAATAACAGATGAATTGGAGATAAAAAAAAACAATTAATGACAAGTGTTCAGTTGATTGGGTATAAGAAATGAAGAACTCATGACAAGGTATTTAAACACACACACAGAGAGGACACTTACATGGCTTTCTAATTTACTGTATTGTTCTTATCTGGCTAAATAACATTAAATCATAAAAGTCTGAGTAACAGACATGAATATCCTTCATGGATTGAAAAATAAGCTTCTTGGATTGAACTCAAGAGGCATCTATGGTCTCATTTACTATTAGACAAAATAGCAAAGTTTATCTGGGTGTGGGAAGATAAAGGATTTAAAAGTAAATAGCATTGGACTAGAAGAATGAAAAAAATTATATTGTGTGCATTTGAAACAAAAAGAAAATGAATGCAATCAGCATTGAAGAAAGTAAAAATAAACTATACTACTACCCTGATATGTAAATATAAAAACAGTTTATGATTCATGGGCATAGAATTATTCATAATCTTCTGTTATTATCCTTAAATGTCCATGGTTTATCTATCATTTGTAATATTTATAATATTTGTATTCTCTATTATTTCTGATTTAGGCTGACTAAAGTATTATCAATTTTACTGATACTTTCAAAGAATCAATTTTTAAAAATTCTCTATTGTTTTCCTGTTTTCAGTTTCATTGATTTTTACACTAACATTTATTTTCTTCTACAGTTATTGCATTTAATTTTCTATTCTTTTTCTTTCTCCTAAGGTGAAATCATAGATTCCTGATTTTGTAACTTCTTTATTTATTTATTTATTTATTTTTTTTATTATGGGTAAAAATCAAAATTCTCACAATACATACAAACATTTGCAAAATGATATATAAATATATATGCATATATGTGTATTTGCTTACAAAAATGTTATTTATATTTATATATATACATATATTTTAAGAGGTGCTTAGATTACCCAAAATATTACACGGAACCCACTGGGATTCCCATGTTGCCCACCTCCCACACCTCCCACCACATCCCACACAAACATCTCCCAGAGACTGGAGCCTCCCGCCTACCTATGTGCCAGGTGTGCATGAAATCTAGGTGGAGCTGCAACTCCTACCCTACAGCTCAATGGACTCATCCAAGTCACCTGGTGAGGAGACAACGATGGGAAATGGCCATCCCAGGGAATGGAGAGGGCCTGCATCTGCAGGCAGGATCATCCCACCCACCATATCCATGGGATATAAGCCCTCTCTCACTTGGAGTTGGAGTGGACATCACCATCCCAGTCGCCTCTGGACTTGGGGAAGAACTATGGACTAGAGCGGACTTGATGGTATTCTCTTGCTCACATATGGTGATTCTAGCAATGCAAGAAATTATAACAATGAGGTGGAGCCAGTGGCCACTTGACATTTTTTGGGTAGGGAGGGGATGAGCATTTGAAATAAAGGGGCTTCTTTGGGAGTTGGAGGTTGTCCTGAGTACTGTTGTGGCAATGGATGTAGGCCATTTTAAATCAGCACACACCACTCAGAACTGAGTGGGAGAGAGTGTGGTCTACAGTGTGAACTGTGGTCTATGGTTGGTGGCAAGGCTCCAGGATGTGTATCTTCTTTTTACATATATATATGCAATGCGATAAATTTCCCTTTGTATTTCTTTGCTGCATCTAAAAGTTGTTTATTTCTTCCTTGTTTCTTTCATGTTTCTATCACTTCTGCTATGATTGTATCTTCCCTTTACGTTCTTGAACTGGCTGTGTTTCAAATACTGTCAATCTTTGCTATCGACTGAATTTAATGTCTCTTCCGAGAAATATTTTGAACATATTCTACAGGTTGTGGCAGTTTTCTTTCATTATTCTTTTTTTTTTTTAAAGATTTTATTTATTTATTCATTTATCCCCCCCTTGCTGCTTGTGCTCGCTGGGTCAGCTAACCACGCCATGCGGGCGGGCTTGCCTTCACCAGGAGGCCCCGGGAACCAAACCCGGGGCCTCCCATATGGTAAACGGGAGCCCTACTGATTGAGCCACAGCCGCTTCCCTCATTATTCTTAAAGTAACAAATTATTATTTTTATTCACCTTTAGTGTATAAGTTATTAGTTAGTAGACCTTTAAAATTCCACTTATAATTTGCTATCATATCTTGCTTGAATTCAAGTGATAACTTGAATGATGAAAAAATGAAAAAAAAATGAATTTAAGATGAATAATTTTCCATTTTCTTTAATATTTCTTATGAGTTTAAATGAACATGTGTTACTGCTTGAGAATTTATGCAATTTATGTTCTCTATATTTTTGTCTATTCATGTTTTTCCTGAGATTACAATAACTAATGTCCTAATATAAACATGTATTTTACCTTCACTTTGTAATTATTTTTTCCCATATGCATAGAGTATAGATAATATATATAGATAGATAGATATGTTATAGATACACATAATATAGATATAATGATATAGAAGATATATACATTTAGACACATATAAGGATTTAGATATAGATATAAATTAGATATAAATATATTATGATTTAAAATTTTGTTTTGAGATAGTGTATCCACCATAATAGCTAAGGAATAGAAGAGTTCCAATAGCAATGAATCTATCATGTTACCCTTTTATAACCACATATACCACCACTACACCACCTTCTAAAACATAATGCATGATGACCACTAATCTAGCCTCTTTTTTTTAATTTTTTTTCATTTCAAAAAAGTTATAAAAATGGAATAAAGCCATATTTAACTTTTGGAATTGACTTTTTGTCATTCAACATGATTCTATGGATATCCATCCATGCTGATGATAATCATCAATACTTTGTTCCTTTTTATTGCTGAATAGTATTCTCGGATATGCAGGTACTCCAGGTTGTTTAAACATTGCCCACTTAAAGATGGTATCTAGATTTTGACTGTTATGAATAAAATTTCTGGAAACATTTAGACATCTTTGTAAACCTAAGTTTCATTTCTTCCTTCACAACTGTATGTCTTATATTTTATTTTATTGACTCATTGCAGTGGTTTTAACTTTCTATATTACTTTGAATAAGAGTGGTGGAAACATATATGTTTGTATTGTTTCTGATCAATGGGAAAAGCCATCAATCTTTCCCAATTAAGTATCACATTAACAGTAGCATAAATTTGAAGACACGCATTACAAAGTTGAAGAAATCCCTCCATATGAAGTATGCTGAAAATTTTTATTAAAAATTGATGTTGATTTTAGTCATTTTCTGTGTCAATTGATACAAGTCATATTAATGTTCTTTTTATCTTGCTCATATGGCAGATTACATCATTTTATTCTTGAATGCTGCACCAACCATACATACAGGGAATAATCCTCACTTTATCATAGTGTATAAATAAATCTTCTAGCGCATCTCTATATTCAATTTACCAAAATGTTGTTGAGAATTTTTGTATCTAAATTCATGATATCTATTGGTTCATAGTTCTTTTTCTTGCATGCTTGTTTGGTGTGTGTGTGTATAGGTGATTGTGTGTGTGTTTGATTTTGATTACTTTTGATTTTAGTATAATAGTAGTACCATAAAATACATTGGTAAGTGGTCTTTCTTCCAGTTTTTAGAAGAGGTTGTATAAAATTTCTGTGAACGATTCTGTAAATATTTTGCAGATTTCTGTGAATAATCTGGGCTAAGAGTTTTATTTTTAGCGAATTTTAAGATTATGACTCCAATTTCTTTAATAGTAAAACTACTCAAATTGTGTATTTCAGCTTGATTAAGGTTTGGTGACTTGTTATTTTCAAGAAATTGGGCCTTTTATTGTGTTATCAATTTTAGGAGGCTAAGTTGTTTATAGTACTCCCTTATTATACTTTAATTTTTTAATTATTATTTTATTTTACAAGTAAACACCTTTACTTTGCCCCTCATTCTTCACTTAGTATATCTTGTTTAGCCTTCCAAGAGACTTATTACTTTGTTGAATTTTATGAACTAACAGCTTTTACTTCATTGATTTTTCCAACTGATTTTCTGTTTTCAGTTTCATTGATGTGTGATTTTTATAATTTCTGCTTCTGCTTGCTTGATGTATATTTTGCTCTTCTTTTTTTCTAGTTTATGAGGTGGAAATTTAACTTATTTATTTATTTATTTATTTATTTATTTAAGAATTTTCCTTTGTACTAATGCAACCATTTGTGGAGATGGTTGATAGACTATGTGTCATTGGAACACAGGATCAGACAAAACAAAGATTCTCAGCAAATAAACACTTTATTACATACATAGCACAAAGAATGCAAAATAAAAGAAAAGTATTCTTATTGTGGCTTATCCCCCATGCAGGCCAACTTCTCAGGTCAGGGTTATTGGATGGCAGATTTTGAGATGGTGATGCCCACTTTGCTTCCAATTGAGAGGTAGCATATATCTTTCTTTTTTTTTAATTTATTATTTTTTATTGTGGGTAAAAATCAAAATTTTCACAATACATACTAATATTTGTAAAATGATATATAAATATATATGCATATATGTGCATTTGCTTACAAAAAATGTTATTTATATATATATAAATATATTTTAAGAGGTGCTTAGATTATCTAAAATATTACACGGAACCCACTGGGATTCCCATGTTGCCCACCTCCCACACCTCCCACCACATCCCACACAAACATCTCCCACAAGTGTGGCCCACCACCCTCAATGGACTTACACATCCTGGGGCCTTGCCACCAACCATAGACCACAGTTCACACCGTAGAGCTCACTCTATCCCACTCAGTTCTGAGTGGTGTGTGCTGATTTAAAATGGCCTACATCCTTTGCCACATACTTCCAGAGACTGGGGCCTCTGGCCTACCTATGTGCCAGATGTGTGTGGAAATCGGTGGAGCTGCAACTCCTACCCTACAGCATAGATCTTATGGGGCAGATTAAAGGAACTGTTTTCCTTGCAGTTGTAGATCTTCTTTTATTTTGGGATGGGCATTGTCCATCATCACAATTTTGTTATCTGTCCTAGGTGAGCCCAATGAACTGGAGAGTTGTCTGCAGTGCTCCTGAGATCAAAGGCTCAACCAGCATCTGAACAGCCTGAAGATTTATGTATCTGGGATATATATTGGATTTATTCGAAGGTGAGGTCCACCAACTGGGGTGGTGTGCCTTGCTATAGTATCCACATGTCTCAAGAGCCCTCAGCAGCACCCCGGGGTGATGATTTGTTTAATGTGGCAGTTAGTGAAACCTGCCTGAAATGTGTATAAGCATTACATCTGGAATGACCTCCCAACTCACTTTGAAATCTCTTAGCTCTAATAACTTTTTTTGTATTTAATGTTTCACCCTTTTCGTTAAAGTCTTTTTTTCCAAATGTGTCACTGGTTGGCACTTGGTATCAATCCCTGAGTGCCAGAGAGGATTATCCCCAGGAAGAAAATGAAATTGTATTGTTTACCAAACACTTTACTTCTCCAGTTTCTATACTCCTTCCTGACGTTCCAGTATTTCTTATTTTATCTTTTCATTTTAGTTTATATACTTTCTTTAACCACTCATTTAAGACAGGCCTGCTTGTGACATATTCTACTGGTCTTATTTCATGTGAGAATGTCTTGATTTCCCATAATTTATAAAAGATACTTTCATTGGGTACAGAACATTTTGTTGGCAGTTATTTTCTGTTTTCACTTGTAAAAGTTGTTATACTGTTTTCCTGGCCTCCAAAGTTTCAAAGATAAATTTACTCTCATTTATATAATGTTAGATCTACAAGAGAACTGCTGATTCACTCTTGCATCTTCAAAAATAGTTTCTTTGTTTTAGTTTCAAGAAGTTGGCTGTGGAAATTGTGAATGTCTTAATGTGGATTTCTTTGAATTTATCCTACTTGATATTTCCTCAGCTTCTTTTGTCTGTCTTTAGAAATTCTGGAAGTTTTAGTGACAGTTTGAGGATTTTTTGAATCACAGAAAGCATCATGTTCTTGGAACTAATCCATTCTGGAGGGTGTAGGATTCTTTCATTGCATTAGATTCAGTTTTGATTAGATCACTTTTGATTATATCACCCTAGGGCTTATGATTGGACTATCTCAGTTAGACATAACTCAGGTTAGGTCACCATCCTTTTGTTAGAGTGCCATATAAATTTAGACCTGCAAGCAGAAACACAAAAAGACAGTTTCCATTTTAGCCTGTCATGTGACAACAGACTTCAGGATCTCCTACAGCCTCAGAAAGACAGAGAAACTATAAGAGGCTGAGACAGAGGCCAGAGGCTGGAATATGCATAGCACAGAGGAAAGAGGCCCCTGAGAGGCTAGGCACATGGAGCATTTCAAAGCTCAAGAGACAGAGCACTGCCATGTGCTTAATAGCCCATGGATGAGCTTGGGGAGAAAAAGAGCTTGAAGAAGTCAGGGAAAGACTGCCAGAGACAGTTTTACCTTGACATATGGCAGAAGTCCACAATCAGCTGCAGCCAAATTTGCAAGACAGCATCTCTGATGATGCTTTGATTCGGACATTTTCACGGCCTCAGAAATATAAACATTTACCCTAATAAATTCCTATTATAAAAGTCAAACCATTTATGATATTTTGCTTCCAGCAACTCTAGTAAACTAAAACATATACATAAATAGTTTTTCAGCCTGACCCTTTACTACTCTCCTCCCAAGACTATATGACATGAATATTATACTTTTCATTGTAGTTCAGAGGAATTTAGAGCTCAATAAATTTTATCAACCTATTTCCTCTCTGTTGTTCATATTAGATAATTACTATCACTTTATCAGAAGTTCAGTAATTCTTTAGATGGTCCAATCTTTCTTTTCAGTTGAGCCAACTTATTGAGGTTTTGTTCAGTTATTATGTCCTTATGTTCCAAATTTCCTTTTGCTACCCTCTTAGAGATTTCCTTTATTTGCTGAAAATCTATTTTTATTATCTGAGATTGTTTATTTTAATATATTTAAATCATAACCATAGCTTATATGACATAAGAATGACATTTAGAATTACCAGACAGTGAATTTAAAATAGTTTTGTTTTCTATGTTAAAGGTTATAAAGAAAAAGTAGACAAAAGCAAAATCAAATTAGTAATGGAAGCATAGAGAGTAAAATTCTAATAAAGAATAATCAAATTTAATGCTAGAAATTAAAAACACTATTCAGAAATGAAGAATGCCTTTCATCAGCTCATCAATAGACTGAACATGCCTGAGGTAACAATCAATAATCTTGAAGGAATATGAATAAAATTTCCCCATACTTAAATACAAAGAGAAAATAGTTTCAACATCTGTATTTTCCTCATGAATTTTTTTTCTGTAAACCTACAATTTCTGTAAAAAAATAAAATAAAAAAAAAGAGCAGCAAGTCCAGCACTGTAGATCAGTTTCAAAAAGTGAAACACAGGTGTAATTGGGATATAAGAATGAGAAAACACAGAGCAGAGAAGAAGAAATATTTATAATAATTATGGTCAAGAAATCTCTAAAATTAATGACTGAGGACAAAGGGCAAAATTATCAACCTCTGAGAATACCCAATCAGAATAATTATTAGAAAATTTCAACTAGACATTTTATATTCAAACTTCAGAGATTTGAAAAGAACACAACCTCGAAATAAACCATAGGGGGAAGAAAATTCTCTAGTATAGAGGAATAAGAATACAAATTTCATTTGACCTTGTTAGAAACCATTTCAGAGAAAAAGAGAGTAGAGCAGAAGCATTGATGGTAAACAAACAAAAACAAAAAAATAAGTACCTAGAATGCTATTTTCATTGAAAGGAACCTTAAAGGTAAAAGAAAAACAAAGGTTTTTTCAAAGAAATGAAAATTGTGTGAATTATCTGTCAGCAGTTCTGCTCTGCAGAAATGTCAACAGAAATTCTACAGAGTGAAGGAAAATGATATAGGCCAAAAACATGAATTTGCATAAACAAAGGAAAAGTATCAGAAGAACAATGAATGAAGGTAAAAAGATATTTACTCCTCTTCTTCTTAATTGAAATGAAAGAATAATGTTTGTTTAAAGCAATAATACTAACAATTTATTGAATGGTTATAGCATTAGTAAAAGTGAAATGTAAGACATCATTAGAGGGATGGAAGGGGAAATTGGAAATGCTCTGTTTTAAGGCACCTGTATTATCCATGAAGGGATATAGATTTCTTTGAAAGTAAACATAGATTAGTTGTAAATATATATTGAAAACTGTAAGATATGGTGTTAGTTTTTCAAAAGTATGACTGATATGCTAAAAGGGGAGAGAAAATGAAATCACATCAAATACTCACATAAAACCAAGGAATACCTTTAAAGAAGTGATTAAAAGAAATAATGAAAATGTGAAAAAAATAGAAAACAGTTACAAATATGGTAGATATTAACATAATGGTTAAAACACCGATTAAAATGCAGAGATTGGAAAACAGATCATTAAAAAAGACCCACCCATAATGCAGTCTACAAGAAAAAAATTATATTATAAAGACAGATATTTGTAAAAGAAATGGGATAGAGAAAGATATACTATGCTAACCTTAATCAAAGTAAAGATGGAATATCTATGTTAATTTCAGGTAAAGTAGAATTTATAATAAGGAAAATCATCAGAGATAGGTAGGATCACTGCATTTTGAGAACAGGGTCAATTCTCCAGGGGGATATATAAATTGGAAATGTCATGTTAACAGCAAATCATCAAAATCTATGATGAAAAAACTGATAGAGCTGAAAGGAGACGCATATTCAATATTTTATCTAGAGATTTCAGCACACTTTTTCAGTAAGTGGCAGATGGAGAATGCAGAAGGGCATTAAAGATATGGTTGTGACCAGCTCTATCCATCACCTTAGCCTAATTGACATTTATAAAACATTCCATTCATAGCAGCAGCAAACACATTTTTTTCAAGCTCAAATAAAATATTCCACAACATAGACTGCATTCTGTGACATTAAACACATTTTAACAAATTTACAGAACAGAAATAGTACAAAGTATTTTACCCGGACACAAAAGCAATAACTAGAGAGCAAAAAAATATATGATAAAGTGTTTTGACGTCTTCTATAATAGTGGATTTGCTGTTTCTCCTTTCGTAGCTATCATTTTGCCTCACATATTTTGTTACTCTGTTATTGCAGTATGCATACTAAGGATTTGGATGGCTTCTTGGAAAATTTACCCTTCTTTATTTCTCATAATTTTCCTTGTTCTAGTGTCTGATTTTTCTGAAATAAATATAGCTACTCTAGCTTTCCTTTGCGTTAGAGTTAGTATGATAATACTTTCTTCATATCTTTCCTTGTAATCTACCTAGACTATATTTAATATATTTTCTCGTAGACAACTTATTAAGTTTTGTTTTTATATTCACTCTGCTTCTCTTTCTGTCTATTAATTGATGTATTTAGACAATTCATTTTTAAAGTGATTATTTATATCTTCCATTATGTGTGACTATTTTCTATTAATTTTCATTCTTCTTTATTGATTCTTTATCTTATGCTTTTTTCTTCTAATTATACTTTTAATTGAGACTTTATGTTATTCCATTTTTCCTCCCATAGCATATTATACTTCTCTTTTTATTTTTTATTGTTTTGCTATAGAGTTTGCAATATGCATTTACAACTGATCTAACTCCACTTTCAAATAACACTACATCTTCATAGGTACTACAGGTAACTTATACCAGATAATTCCCAATTCTTCCCTTTCATCCATTATAATATCGCTGACATTCGTGTCTTTTATCTATAATTGTAATCACTCAATAAATTGTTAGTAGTATTTTCTTGAAAATCTATTATTTATTATGTCAATAATAAATAATAATAAAAAAATCTATTATTTTTCCTTCATTTATTCCTTTTCAAACCCCATTTATATTACATGCATAATCAAATTTCATTTCTTTTTTTTTCCCATTTAATCTATTTTATTTTATTTTATTTATTTATTTTTATTATGGGTAAAAATCAAAATTCTCAGAATACATACAATCATTTGCAAAATGATATATAAATATATATGCATATATGTGTATTCGCTCACAAAAATGTTATTTATTTATATATATATATATATACATATATTTTAAGAGGTGCTTAGATTACCCAAAATATTACATGGAACCCACTGGGATTCCCATGTTGCCCACCTCCCACACCTCCACCACTCAGAACTGAGTGGGAGAGAGTGTGGTCTACAGTGTGAACTGTGGTCTATGGTTGGTGGCAAGGCTCCAGGATGTGTAAGTTCATTGAGGGTGGTGGGCCACACTGTGGGAAATTTCTTTTCTATAGCATTTTTTCTTCTCTTTGAAGACCTTTTCAATATTTCTTACAAGGCAAGTGTGCTGGTGAGAAATTAGTTCAGTTTTTGTTTATCTGAGAAAGTCTTTAATTCTTCATATTTGAAAGAAATTTTCATAGAATATAGGATCTTAGTTTAGTGTTATTTTTTCAGTGCTTTAAATATTTCACTTCACTCTCTTCTTACTTATATGGTTTTTCTGAGAGAAGTCCATGTAATCCAAAACTCTTGGATTCTATATGTAAGTTATAACCAGATTATTTCAGGTTTTCCATTTTATCTTTGGTTTCTCACAGTGTGCATGCATGCCTAAGTTAATATTTTATTGATTTATACTCTTTGCAGTTCTCTGAGCTTTCTTTATCTTTGGGTTTATCTTGGCCAGTATTACCTCAAATATTTCTTCTGCTCCTTTTTCTCTTTCTGGTATCCCAATGGCATCTATGTTTTCAACTTTAGAATTTGGAGATGCTCACTATTGCTACAAATCTAGAAATTAAATTAATTTTATCAAGATTAGAAGGCAAAAAGGAAAATTGTCTTAATAAACTTTATTTTTAGAGAAGTTTTAGGGTCACAGAAAATTTACATCAAAGTAAAAGGAATTCCTATGTAACCACCCCAAACACATGCACACACACAGTTTCTCCTATTATTAACATCTTATGTTAGTTTGGTACATTGTTACAATTGACAAACCAATATTGAAGCATTGCTACTAATCAAAGTCTATAGTTTACATTATTGTTTACACTTTATGCTGTACAATTGTATTGGCTCTGACAAATAAATAATGTTATGTGCATGGCATTGCAGTAATACAGTGAACAATTTCACTGCCCTAAAATGCTCTGTGTTCCACCTATTCATCCCTCCCTCTCCCTTCTGAACCTCTGGAAACCACTATCTTTATATCAATGTTAAAGGTTCTTCCATTTACACAAGATAATAACTAAAATATCAATAAATATACTTTGGTCTGTGGTTACACTTCCCCTTATGTTTGTTCATTCCTCAATCCTGAGGTATTTGGGATGATGTCCACTTGGACAGATTCAAGCTGAGAGGGGAATTAGATATTATGAGGCAGACTGAAGGAATTGCTTTCCTTGCAGTCATGGATACTCCTTGTTTTGGGGGATGGGACTTCTCCATCTTCATTGTCTTGTCAGTTGTCCAGAATATGCTCAAAGAACTGGAGAGTAGGAATTAGCCAATACTCTTCTGGGATTCAGAGATCTATCTACATAAGGACAATCCAAAGATTTGCATCAGAGAGAGACACATTTAACAGCTATATTGAGAATTATAGAGTCAAATAAAAGGAATAGAATAATCATGAGTAGGGGAATTATAAATGAATATAACTATGCTATTTTGGAAAATAGATTAACATATTTTCCCAAACAGAGACCACCGATGGGCTGTTGATTTCACAAGGCTATATGCCTTGCCTCTTTGGCCCAGACAACCTAAGAACCCTTGGGAGTACTTTTGTTTGAGGAAGGGGTTCTTAATCAGGGATCCACAGAAATCAAAGTTTTTAGGGGTCTGTGAGCTTGAATTGAAAAAAATCAACTTGATTAGATGTCCAACATGATATGTGTATTGCCTTGTCAAATACTACATCACAGTTTAATGTTCTTATTCAAGATCAACAACTGTCTGCTCATTGACATGTCTTTAAAAATTAAAATTTAACATTAACTTCCTATATTTTTTATGTATTGGATTATTATTTAAAGTCTGAAGAAAGAAGCACATATGTATAGTATTATAACATGTTTTTTTATTTTAGTAACTGTATTTCAATATATGTAATTGATTTCCTTTCTAATTTTATTTTATGTATTTAAAAACATTATTCTTGTGGGGATGTGTTGTGCAGGTGTGATATATTTACAGTATAGTGTGGACTTAGTATGATATTAATTTTTCTGTAGTGTGTTCTGAGTGCAGTGGATAACTGCCTGCAATAAGTTTGTAAAGATGGTGTAAATGGTTTTATGATGCTGTGGGAAAATTTGAATTTCTAATGTTTGCCAGAAATGACTGTTTGAACAGATGTGGAACCATGTTAGGTTATCAGGTATTGAAATTATTGGAAAGTTGTAAACTGTAATTTTGAATAATCCTAACATTTAATTAAAGACATGCTGATGTTGAATGTAATCAAACTATCTGCTGCTGCATTTTGAGAAGGGGTCTGTGGTTTTCACCTGACTTGGAAAAGAGTCCTTGAAAACAAAACAGGTTAGGAATCCCTGGTTTGAGGCTTTGTTTACTGTGGCAGTTAGTGAAATCTACATGAAGCCTGCATAAACTTTACCACTGGAATGAACTCCCAACTCACTTTGAAATATCTTAGCCTGAAAACCTTTTTTTAGTTAATGTTTTTCCCTTTAGTCAAGCTTTTTCCTCATGCATCACTGGTTAGTGCTTGGTAATAATATCTTGGTGCCTGGGAGGCTTATCCTTGTGAGTCATGCCCAACATCCAGTGGAAGGTAAGGAGTTCATTTGCTGAGTTTAGCTTAGATAAAGGCAATATTTGAGTAAAAAGTAAGTACCCCAGGCATTCATTATAATCAGGCTAAGTTTGTTTTGTTACAAGAATAAGGTTCATAATTTAAAGCAATAAGATAGAGGCCTTGTCATATCAGCCTGTTTTCTTTTGTTGGGCAGGGCTTATATATTCCTGAGATTTTTGCATTTTTATTTTAGAAAGTAACAGGACTTACCCAGGATGGAAGTTTAATATTTTGTTAGCTACTGTGTGAGTCTTTATCTATTGATAAAACATACCCATGAAAACAAATACATTCATACCCCATCGAAGTAGGCTTTAGGTTTATTTTCCCCATATATCACCCAACAATCAACACCCTGTATAGTTATATGCCTTTGTTATAAATCATGAAATAACATTTTTATATTTGCTTTCTTAACCACAATCCTTAGCCATCCCAGAGTTCACTGAATTACACAGTTATCAGTTTTACCATCTAGCTTTCCTTCCAGCATCATGGATGACACAAAACATCCCCTTTCAGACACATTCAATAGTTACAATTCAGTGCTGTTAATTATACTAATATCACTGCAACACCATCACCTCTGCCTATTTCCAAACTGTTACAATCAACCTAATTATAAATTGTGCACAGATTAAGATTGGCTCATCAATCTTTCCTCCCATTGTAGCTCATGGAAACCTATCTTCCATACTCTATCTCCTTGAGTTTGCTCAATATCCTTAATTCATATCAGTGAGATCATGCAATATCTTTCTATTTTTGGCTGGGTTATTTCACTCAACATAAGGTCCTAGAAGTTCACGCATGTTGTCACATGTGTCAGTACTGCATTCTTTTTTACAGCTGTATAGTATTTCATCATATTTATGTGACATTTTGCTTATCAATTCATCACAGGAGTTTTATGGTCCTGGCCCTTTTACTTAAGTTTGTGATCCATCTTGACTTAACTTTTTATAGGATGTGAGCTAGGGGTCCTCTTTTTTTTGGATATGAATATCCAGTTTCCCAGAAGCATTTGTTAGAAAGACTATTTTGTCCCAGTTGAGAGGACTTGGTAGCCTTTTCAAATATCAGTTGGAAGTAGATGTATGGGTCTTTTTTTTTAACTCTCAATTCAGTTCATTGGTCAATATGTCTATTCTTGTGGCAATAGTATGCAGTTTTGACCTACTGTAGCTTTGTAATATATTTTTATATCAGGTAGTATGAGTCCTCTAACTTCATTTTTTTTTTCCAAGATATTTTTGACTATTTGGGACCACTTACCTTTCCAAATACATTTGATAATTGGCTTTTCCATTTATGTAAAAATGCTGTTGAAATTTTTATTGGGATTACTTTGAATCTAAATCAACTTAGGTAGAAATTACATCTTAATTATATTTATTCTTCCAATCTATGCACATGAAATATCCTTCATTTATTTAGGTCTTCTTTTATTTCTTTTAGCAGTGCGCTGTAGTTTTCTGTGTACAAGTCCTTTAAATACTTAGTTGAATTTATTCCTAGATATTTGATTCTTTAATTGCTATTGTAAATACAGTTTTTTTTCTTTATTTTTCTTCAGAGTGCTCATTATAACTGTGAACAAACCCTACTAATTTTTGCATGTTAATCTTATATCCTGTCACTTTACTGAACACATTTATCTACTCTAGTAGCTTTTTTTTGTTTTTTATTTATTTGTTTGTTTATTTATTTATTTATTTATTTATTTATTTATTTATTTATTTATTTATTTTTATCTCTCTTGCTCCTAGTAGCTTTGTAGTAGATTTTTCAGCACTTTCTATATATAGGATCATTTCATCTGCAAAGAGTGGAAGTTTTACTTCTTCCTCTCCAATTTGGATGTCTTTTAGTTATTTATCATGCCTAAGTGTTCTAGCAAGAATTTTAAACACAATGTTGGATAAGGGTGGTGACAATGGATATCCTTGTCTTGTTACAGATCTTCAAAGGAAAGCATTTAGCCTTTCACCATTAGGATGATTTTAGCTATGGGTTTTTCATATATGACCTTTATAATGTTCAGAAGTTTCCTTCTATTCTTTTCTTTCAAAATGTTTTTATCAAGAAGTTTGCTGAATTTTGTTGAATGTCTTTTCTGCATCAATGGAGATGATCATATAATTTTTTTCTTTTATCTGTTAATGTGGTGTGGTATATTACATTAATTGATTTTCTTATGTTGAAACATACTTGCATACCTCGGGTAAAACCCACTTGAACATGGTGTATAATTTGATTGATGTGTTGTTGGATTCAATGTGCAATAAATATGTTGAGGATTTTTACATTTAAGTTCATTAGAGATTGTTTTGTAATTTTTTTATAGCATCCTTATGTAGCTCTGAAATTAGGGTGGTGTTGGAAATTTTCTGGAAGAATTTGAGTGCGATTGGTGTTTGTTCTTTCCATAATCATTGGTAGAATTCAACTGTGAAGCCATCTGCTCTTGGACTTTTCTTTGTGGGGAGGTTTTTGATGACTCATTCAATATCATTACTTCTAATAGATCTCTTGACGTATTCTATTTCTTCTTTCATCAGTATAGATTGCTCATGTATTTCTAGAAGTTTATTTTCCAGATTATTGGCATTAATTTTTCCTAGTATACCCTTAGGATACTCTTTATTTCTGTGGGGTCAGTGGTGATATCTCTTCTCTCATATCTGATTTTATTTATTTTTTTCCTCATTATTCTAGCTAAAGTTTAGTCAATTTTATTAATCATCTCAATACCTTTTTAAAATTCATTTCAATGGTATCAGTTAAAATCACAATGTTTGTAGTTTTGTTAATACTCTCTATTGTTGTTGTTGTTTTTCTCAATTTCATTTAATTCTGCTCTAATCTTTGTGATTTCTTGCCATCAGCTTGTTTTTGGATAGTTGCATGTCTTTTTTTCTAATTATTCCAGATGTAAGTCTTTAATTTTTGCTCTTTCTCCTTTTATAATGTAGGAATTCAAGGCGATAAATTACCCTCTCAGCACTGTCTTCCTTGTTTCATATAAGTTTTGATATGTTGTTTATTCATTTATATTCTTTTTGAGATATTTACCGATTTGACTTGCAGTTTCTTCCTTGACCCTCTGATTGTTTGAGTGAGTGCATTGTTTAACTTCCATATATTTGTGAATTTTTCGGTTCACCACCTTGAATTTATTGATTTGCACCTTTATTCTATTGTGGTCAGAAATCAGGTTTGTATAATTGCCATCTTTCTAAACTCATTGAAGTTTATTTTATGACCTAACAGATAGTTCGATCCTGGAGAATGATCCATGAGCACTCCAGAAGAATGTACATATTGTTGTTTTGGGGTGCAATGTTATTATTATGTCCAATATGTATACTTCCTGTAAAGTATTATTCAAGATCTCTGTTTCTTTATTGGTCCTCTGTTGAGATGTTCTATTTCTGAGAGTGGTGTATTGCAGTCACCCACTATTAGAGTAGATATATATTTCTCCCTCTAGTTTTGCCAGTGTTTTCCCCATATACTTTTGGAGACTCTGGTTATGTACATAAAATCTTTCTTTTTGGTAGATTTCTCCTTTTATTAATATATAGTGTTCTTCTTTGTCTCTTACAACTGTTTTGCTTTTAAAGGCTATTTTGTCTGATATTAGTATAGTTTCCCTAGCCCTTTAATAGTTCTTGCTTGTGTCAAATATTATTTTCTTGGCTTTCACTTGTAACCTATTTGTGTCCTCGGGTCTAAGTTGAATCTCTTGTAGACAGCATATGTATGGGTGATATTTTTATCCATTCTGCCAATTTCTGTTTCTTATTTGTGGAGTTTAAACCATAAACATTCAATGTTATTGATATTACATTCAATGTTATTTTATTTTTCATAAAAGTGAATCAATTCAAAGTAAATACGCAGTTGAATATGAAAGAAGATCCATTCTTTGTTAACATGAATTTTATATTTCATAATAACTAAATATTTTCTTGTAAGGAAAATGCAAGTTAAAATGAATACTTTCAAATAAGATATATTTATTAAAATCTAAGCATCATAAAAACACTCACTTATACACTATAACTTTATCTGATCTTATGACTTTTTAAATGTTCTATGCATATCTGTGGTGGTTTGAGGCTGTATGCACCTGAGCAAAATGGTTTTGTTCTTAAATCAAATCCATTCCTGTGAGTGCAAACACATTGGAGGTAGGATTTTTGATGATGTGACGAACCTCATTCAAGATTGGACTTAATCCTACTATTTATGTCCTTTATAAAGAATGTGACTATAAAGAGAGAATGCCATGTAAGCAAAAAGCTGAAATCAATGAAACCTGGAAGAGAAGGGAGAGACCAGCAGATGC
This sequence comes from Tolypeutes matacus, assembly GCA_026826555.1. Lineage (NCBI taxonomy): Eukaryota > Metazoa > Chordata > Mammalia > Cingulata > Chlamyphoridae > Tolypeutes > Tolypeutes matacus. The sequence continues at coordinate 26,997 of JAKSZT010027144.1, read as the reverse complement.
TACCATGTGTCTTATCATTTGACAGAGAAACAGAATTCACCAGTAGCCAGTCTTTAGGAAGAGAATATGGCATTGATGATGTTTTGATTTGGACATTTTCTGTGCCTCAAATTGTAAACCAATAAATTCCCTTTCTTTATGTCAGCCCATTTCGTGAGAGCTGCTTGCAGCAGCCTAGGGAACTAAAACAATAACCAAATCTGTGTTTACAGAAATTAGTATATAAAGATCTAGAGTTAACTGCATTTCATTTGTCAGTTATTTCCAGATCATTTCCAATCAAACAATTCTGTTTTTTGTTCATTAACATTTTATAGCTTCCATCCCTCTGACTTCACATCTTGACTGTCTTCTATTAAAAATAGCAATCAGAAGTAATCTGTTCAATTTTCACTTTCTTCTCAGATAGTACTTCTCATGTGGAACCTGTCCATAGAACTTTAGTAAAAAAAAAAACAGTGGAATGAAACATAGAATTGTTCTTTCAAAAAAAAACCACTTATGTATTATTTTCTATATTGTTGTGAGAGTTTGAAGTTTTTTTGTGAATCACAGAAAAGATCATTGTCTTGAAGTTAATCCATTCTTTACTTCTGAGACCCTTTAAATTGATTGGATTCAGTTGGGGGAGCTTTGGTTGTATTACTTCAGTGAGGTGCAACCCAGGGTGCATATTAATACTCTTGCTGGAGTCCTTTATAAATGGAGGACTGAAAACAGAGACATACAGAGAAAAAAATACACAGAGACAGAGAAACCCTGAGAGGATAGGAGAGATAGAGAGTTTCTGGAAAGCAGAGGCTGGAATGAGCAAAATACAGAAGCTCTGCAAGACTGAAAGTGATGAGGCCCAAAGATGAAGAGAAAGCTGAGTCATATGCTGGATCACCCACACCTAAGCTTGGGGAGAAAGTAAACCTGGAATAGAATCCTGGAGTAGAGACCCAGACTGTAGAGCCTCCACTGTGCCTTACTACATGGAAGGAGACCAGGATCACTTGCAACCAGCTTTCAGTGAGACAGCATCTCTTATGATGCCTTGATTTAGACATATTCACAGCCTGAACAGTGTAAGCTTTTACCATAATAAAGTCCCATTATAAAAGTCAATTCAGGATTGTGGACAGGGTTCTGCCTGGGGGTCTGTGGGTGCATGGAGTGAGAAGCTTGGGACATCTATCTGCAGGCAGATTGATGGTGTGGACTGATTGGTAGAGATTCATGAGTTTTAAGCTTGCCTGTGGTGCTTAAAACAGACAGCTGAGCCCCACCCTGAGGGAAAAAGGCTGGTTTAAGCTGTGACTTTTGCACGGCAACCCGTTGTGAGGGGGAGCATTCTCCAAGAGAGGGAGGGTTCTGACAGAAGGTGGAGAGGGGTTTACCTTATGTGTATATGCCTGCTCAGACCCCCTCATAGCTTTGGGGAGCAGATAAACTGGGTTGAAACAGCACCAGGCTGAGGGGATAGGCAAATCTACTGAGGAAGCCTGATTTACCCAGCACCCCAGTGACATTGAGGCTTGGCTCCAGAGGGGGTGGAGTCAGCCAATTTTATTTCTCTGCACTGACAAGCCTCAGAGCTTTAGCTCCCCTGGGGAGGCCAGGAACTGGGAAGTGCTTGATTAGTTTCCATGAGCCTAGTTAGGGTCCTTTTGGTGAAGGGGGTAGCCTAGAAAAGACTAATTTTGGGTCTCTTATTTCACCAAAAAATAAAAATCAAAAGAAGTCAGTCACTTTAAAAAATGAATTCTTATTTTTAATTTAAATTAATACTAAAATCTGCCTCAAAACCTGCAGATAGAATCTTGCAGAGAAATTCATTGATAAACACAAGTAGGCTGAGAGGTTCCACAAGGACCCTGGAAGGAACACTGTTCCTTCTTAGCTTTGTTTGACTGCTTGCTTATGTGGTTGTTTGTTTTTTCTCTGTTTATTTGTTTTCTCTTGCTTTTCTTTCCTCTTTCCTCCCAAGCCACTTTTTTTTTTCTTTTTAATTAGGTGCTGCTAGCGTGTCTCTTCTTTGATGTGCTTCTTCTTCAGTGATTTCCCATTCTCTGTCTATATTGATTTTGCCTCCAAAACTATCTATTACACTTCCTTCACCTTTTTGCCTTCTGCTTTCTGTTGTAGTTTTTACACACCATGTTTTTTCATATGCCCACAACTTAATATTGTCAATTCTATTCTATCTATTCTATTTTCTTCTTTTTTTTTGATTAATATTAACTTTTTACTTTCAGCCCATTCTTCACTCTTTCTCTCCCTCCTCATCATTCTAGCCTTCTAAATCATTATATAAATATTCCTTTATTTGGTTTCCCAGTCCGTGTGTGTACTCCATTTTCATTCCTATTACTCTACACTGACTACAGGAGTTAAATATTCATTTCATTAAGTCTTATTTGACCCTTCTTCTAACTTTTATCAGTATTACTATTATCCTTCTTCCTTTCTCTTATCTTTTGATTCCTCTGGCCCTAATCTTTTGCCTTCAAGGTAACATAGAAAGAAGCAAGGAAATAAAATAAGAAGGAAAAGTGTCAAAGAGAAACTTAACACAAACACAGAACCACCAGCTAAATAAAACTTGAGAGCAGAGAGAAAAGCTAATGAACTGAATAAAATCATCAAGATAAAATGATGACTAAAGGGCAACAAAAAATTACAAGCCACACTGAGAAACAGGAAGACATGGACCAGTCCAACAAACAAACTGAAAACCAGGAAGAGATGCAGAACATTGAACAACTAATCAAAGTTTCCAAAAAAATATCATGGACCAATTAATGAAGTGAAGGAAGAGATTAAGGATATAAAGAAGACACCTGGAGAACATACTGAAGAAATTGTAAACATATGCAAAAAGATAACAGATATGATGGTATTCAATGTCACAATCCAAGAAATAAAAAAGTAGCTGGATTCACATAAGAGCAGATTTGAACAGGCAGAAGAAAGAATTAGTTAGGAGGAAGACAATACATCTGAAATCAAACCGATAGTAGAACAGATAGACAAAAAGAGAGAAAAATCCAGCAGGGACTTAGGGATTTAACTGACAACACAAAACATACAAACATATGCATTATGGGCATCCCAGAAGGAGAAGAGAAAGGAAAGGGGACAGAAGGAGTGTTGAAGTAAATAATGGCTGAAAACTTCCCAACCCTATTGAGAGAGATGGATGTGCAGATTCAGGAAGCACAGCACAGCCCAAACTGTATATATCCCAACAGGCCAACACCAAGACATATACTTGTCAAAATGTCCAATGCTCAAGACAAAAAGAAAATACTCAAGGCAGCAAGAGAAAAGAGAACCATCAGATAAAAGATAAGCTTACTAAGATAAAGTACAGATTTCTCATCTGAAACCATGGAGGCAAAAAGACAGTGGTATGACATAGTCAAGGTACTAAAAGAAAAATACTTCCAGCCACGAATTCTCTATCCAGCAAAACTGGCATTCAAAAATGATGGAGAGTTAAACATAGCCACAGATAAACAGAAATTAGGAGAGTATGTCAATAAGAAACCAGCACTTAAAGAAATACTAAAGGAAGTTCTACAAATTGAAAGGGAAAAACAAGGGAGAGAGAGTTGGAGGAGAATTTAAAAACAACTAAAAAGACAAAAACATAAACAAAACAACATATGACATACATTGACCCTCAAAAATATAGCTGAAGTAAGAAATTCATTGTGAGTAATAACACTGAAAGTTAATGGATTAAATTCACCACTCAAGAGACACAGATTAGCAGAATGGATAAGGAAATATGATCCATTTGTATGTTGTCTAAAAGAAGCCCACCTTTGACCTAGGGTGTCAAGGAGGCTGAAAGTGAATGACTGGAAAACAATTTTACAAGCTAACAATAGCAAAAAAAGGGCAGGATTAGCTATCCTAATATCAGACAAAATAAATGCAAAACTATTGTAAGAGACAAAGATGGACACTATATATTAGTAAAAGGGATAATCTCTCAAGAAGAGAGAACAATCATAAACATTTATGCACCTAATCAGGGTGCCTGAAAATGCATGAGGCAAACTCTGGAAAAACAAAGTGGAGGAATAAATGCCTCTATAATTATAGTGGGGGACTTTAATACACCATTATCATTATTAGACAGAACATCTAGACAGAAAATCAATAAAGAAACAAAGGCTCTCAACAATACATTAAAGGTCCTGGACTTAATAGATATATACAGAACATTACACCCAAATACAGGATGATTTACATTCTTCTCAAGTGCACCGGATAATACTCCAAGGTAGACCACATGCTAGGTCACAGAAAAACTCTCAATTCAGAAAGATAGAGATTATACAAAGTAATTTCTCTGACCAAAATGGAATGAAATTGGAAATCACTAAGGGCCAGAGAAACAGGTTAGGCACAAAGATATGGAAGTTAAACAACACATTCTTAGACAAATAGTGGGTCAAGGAGGAAATCTCAAAAGAAATCAGTAACTACCTTGAAAGTAATGAAAATGACAACACAACATATCAAAATGTATGGGATGCAGTGAAAGCGGTCCTGAGAGGGATGTTCATTGCCATAAATACATATATTAAAAAAGAAGAAAGAGCTAAAATTGAAGACCTAACTGCACACTTGGAGCAATTGGAAAAAGAACAACAAACTAAACCTAAAGGAAATAGAAAGAAGGGAATAACAAAGATTAGAGCAGAACTAAATGAAATAGAGAATAAGAAAGCATTACAAAAAATAAACAAAACCAAAACTGTTTTTTTGAGATCAATAAAATTAACAAACTGTTAGAGTAACAAAGAAAAAGAGAGAACAGATGCGAATACACAAAATAAGGAATGAGCAAGGTGATATCACTACTTACCCAACAGAAATAAAGTGTCATAAGAGTATACTTTGAAAAATTATATGCCAACAAGAATGATAATTTAGAGGAAATGGACAAGTTTCTAGAAACTCACAAACAGCCTACATTGATGAAAGAAGAAATTAATGAACTCAATAATCCAATTACAAGTAAAGAGATAGACTCCATCATCAAAAACTTCCCAAATAAGAAGAGCCCAGGACCAGATGGCTTCACAGCTGAATTCTACCAAACATTCTGGAAAGAGCTAACACCAATTCTGCTTAAGCTCTTCCAAAAATAGAA
>JAKSZT010027144.1:1357-21832 GCA_026826555.1 Tolypeutes matacus | reverse complement strand
CTAATCGCATTCAACAACATATCAAAAGGATTATACACCATGACCAAGTGGGTTTCATCCCAGGAATGCAAGGATGGTTCAATATAAGAAAATCAATCAATGTAATACACCACATAAACACATATATGCAGAAAAAGAATTAGACAAAATACAGCACTCTTTCCTGATAAAAACACTGCAAAGATAGGAATAGAAGGAAGCTTTCTGAATATGATAAAGGGTATATATGAAAAACCCAAAGCTAATATCATCTTCAATGGCAAAATCATAAAAGCCTTCCTCTGAGATCGGGAACAAGACAAAGATGCCTTCTATCACCACTATTATTTAACATTGTCTTAGAAGTATTTGCTTGAGCACTGAGGCAAGAAACTGCTATAAAAGGTATCCGGATTGGAGAAGAAGAATTTTCATTATTTGCAGACGACATGATCCTATATGTAGAAAGTCCAGAGAAATCTACAATAAAGCTTTTAGAACTTATAAAGGAGTTCAGTAATGTCACAGGGTATAAGGTCAATGCTCAAAAATCTGTAGCAATCTGAGAAGGAAATTAAAAAAACATTTACAATAGTAACTTAAAAAATCAAATACCTAGGAATAAATTTATCTAAAGTTGCAAGGGACTTATATACAGAAAACTATACAACACTGTTAAAGGAAATCAAAGAAGACTCAAATAAATGGAAGAATATCCCCTGCTCATTGATAGGAAGACTAAACATCATCAAGATGTCTATCCTGCCCAAACTAATCTACAGATTTAATGCAATCCCAATAAAAATCAACACTGTATTTTTTTAATGCACTGGAAAAACTAAGTACAAAATATATTTGGAAATGTAAGAGACCCTGAATTGCCAAAGACATATTGAAAAAGAAAAATGAAGTTGAAGGCATCAAATTACCTGACTTTAAAACATACTACGAATCTACAGTGATCAAAACTGCATGGTATTGACACAAGGATAGACCTACTGACCAATGGAACTGAATTGAGAGTTCTGATATAGATCCTTGCATATACAGTCATCTGATCTTCAACAAGGCCACCAAGCCCACTCAGTTGGGAGAGAATGACCTCTTTAACAAGTGGTGCTTGGAGAACTGGATATTCATATCCAAAAGAATGAGAGAAGAAAAACATCTCACACCTTATGTAAAAATCAACTCAAGATTGATCAAAAATATAAATATAAGATCCAAAACCATAAAGACTTTGGAAGATAATGTAAGGAAGCATCTACAGGACCTTTTAATAGGAAATGATTTCATGAACTTCACACCCAAATCACGAGCAGCAAGAGAAAAAATAGATAAATGGGATCTTCTCAAAATTAAAATCTTCTACACCTCAAAGGATGTTATTAAGAAAATAAAAAAGGCAGCCTTCCCAATGGGAGAAAATATTTGGCAGCCATATATCTGATAGGAGCCTAATATCCTGTATATATAAAGAAATCCTACACCTCGAAAATAAAAAGAGAAACAACCCATTTAAAAAATGGGCAAGTGACCTGAAAAGACACTTCTCCAAGGAAGAAATACAAATGGCTATTTAACACATGAAAAAATGCTCAACATAGCTAGCTATTAGGGAAATGCAAATCAAAACCACAATGAGATACCATCTTACATCTATCAGAATGGCAGCTATTAAAAAAAAAAAAAATACAGCAGACTATAAGTGTTGGAGAGTATGTGGAGGAATAGATATGTGTGAGATATGTGTGAATGGGCTCATGCTCATGTAATTCACTGGTGTTACCATCGTCCCCCCACTATCCCGAAGCATCTGTACTGATAGAATCGTGGAAAGACTTTTTAAGTCTCAATTACAGTGCAACCTAAGTGGCAATACCTTGCAGAGCTAATACTGGAGATAATGTTCTCCAGGAGGCTGTGTATGCTCTAAATCATCATCCACTCTATGGTACTGTTTCTCCAATAGCCAGGATTCATGGGTCCAGGATTCAAGGGGTGGAAATGGGAGTGGCACATTTAACTATTACCCTTACTGTTTCACTAGGTAAAACGTTGCTTCCTTCCCTGCAACTTTAAGCTCTGCTTTTCTACAATTGCTAGATCCATAAAAAGGTGTTGTGGGAGGTGTGGGAGGTGGGGAACATGGGAATCCCTGTAATTTCTGTGTAATATCTAGGTAATCTAAGCACCTTTATATATATATATATATAATAACATTTATGTATGCAAATGCACATATATGCATATATATTTATGTATCATTTTACAAATATTGGTATGTATTGTGAAAAATTTGATTTGTACCCACAATAAAAAATAAATAAATAAATAAAATAATAATAAAATAATAACTTGAAAAAAAAAAAAAGAAGTGCTTCTATCAAGAGACAGAACAATTGATCTGGAAGTTAAGCCTGCCTCCTTGCCACTTTGTGCTCCTCATGCCTTTCAATCAGCAGGAAGAAAAGGAATTACTATGTTTTCTGGGATGATTGATCCTGACTATCAATTGGAAATAGGACTGCAATTATGCAATGGAGGTAAAGAAGTGTTTGCCTGGAATACAGGAGATCCCCTAAGGCATCTCTTAGTACTACCATGCTCTGTGATTAAAGTCAATGGAAAACTGCAACAACCCAATCCAGTCAGGACTAACAATGGCCCAGAAATGCCAAGAATGCTTCCTATAGTCTTGTTTAATAAAACAATTTTAGCATGTACACACCTGTGAGTATTTTGATCCAATATTTATTACTTTGTCAAGGAAGCTCTAAATAATTTAGCATAGATATCTCTGTATCATTTAGTGAAAGCTGTTGTTATTTCTAATACTCAAGAAAAAATCCTATCAACATATTAACCTTCTTCCAAGTAACCCTTCCTTACCCAACCATTTCTTCTACTCCTCTTGTCCAGAATCATTAATATACACCTATAGACATGTTCTCCCAGTTACTGATAGCTAACTTTTTACAAGTCATGTAGCTATTCTGTAACATAATCATTTTTTATTTGTAGCTGTGTAGTCAGTATTTCTGAATTAGGTCATGCTGATATTTGATCCTAGTTCTTTGTCTCAGATAAATAAGAGGGTAGAAGTTGACATTGAGAAATGATATATCATAGTCTAAGAATTAATCACAAGGTGAGTCATTTGCAATGTCATTTAGTATAAAAAATAATCCTCAAAGTTGACCAGTGACAAAATCTTCCATCTATGTACATGCCTGTGCTATCCCAGCATGAAGTAAAAGTTCTTGCCCATTCTTTTAAATCTCAGATGGACTTGGGTCTCAGGTGTCCATGCCTTCCCTCTTAATGCTTTGCCATTTATATAAGTGTTGCTAGGCTAGGAATGCAGACTTTGTATAGCTTAACTACATTCAAAATGAATTATCAGTCTTTACTTACAACCATATTCTGTGCTCTGAGTACAAGGAATGAAAATTCTTTAAATACTGACATAGAAGACCTCTGGCTTCCACACTATACCCAGAGCAAAGACTTGGCTGAAATGAGTTGTATTTCTTTACACAAGATCAATGGCATTCACTAACACCAACAAATTCCTTGGTACTTAAAACGACCATTTTCCACATACTCATAATGCTAGAGAGATATATCATAAGCTCATCTCATTCAACCTGCATCCTATTCTAAAATATGGGTAATATTGAGTCTTCAAAATATCACCCTACTTTCTGCCAGCCATGGGATCCTGATGTTTTCTAACAGATGAGTAATCCCATTTCAAAATGTTGTTTAAGGTTAAGTCTCTAGTAACATTTTTAGTGTCAACTTCCATAGAAAATTCAGGTAAAGTTCCTTATTTTGCAGATTATCCCAAAGGTGAGACAGGGAAGAACAGCCAACAAAAGGGGAGATATGAAGCAAACTACCACTTTGGGCAACTGGAACCAAATCCACCAGAGAATTCTAAGTGCCACTCTATGTATATATCAATCCTTCAATCATTACTGAATTAATTATTTCAATCATTACCCTAATTAAGTAATTCTAGCCATTACTGGAATTTTTAGCATAGAATACACATGATACTTACAAAATACATGATACTTCTGGACTGCAACTGAACTAGACTCTGAGACCAGTAAAAGCTGTCAGGCAGGAAATGAAAGTTTATGTCTGGAGGTGAGCTTGTATGAAATAAAGTGTTAAGACTATTTCAACATTATCTATATTAATCTACTCACACAAAAAATTTAATCAGTAATACAAAACTTCCAATAAAGTAATAATCTTGCATATACTTATATATATTTTTATTTTTTCCACCAGGTATTGAATGAAGCAGGTTTTATCATCTCAGAGAAAATCCATCAGAGAATAGAAAAAATAAGATTCTTTTTTCATGTCATTATATTAGGGTAATATATTCTTCTCATAAAAAATAAGCCAAGGAAGTATAATAAAAATAATAGTAGAGGGTAATTGTACTCATCAAACCAGAGGCAAATATTTAACAATATTTAGCAATAAGATATTGCAGTAAATTGAAAAAAACATTGTGTCTAATTTGAATTTATGGTAGAAGTACAAGTTGTTTTAAGGTTTTTGGAATATATTAGATGTATTATTAAAAAGGGGAAAATGAAATAAAATTATTTGAAAACATGAAAAAGCAATCCGTTCCTCAACTGTCATTTAAAATTATGAAATTTAAAATCATTAACTTTGCATCTGGAACAAAATATACACCTTCACTGTAGTTAAGTCATTTCAAAATTTTACTGGAATTCACATAAATCAACATATGAAAAAAATGTAATATGATTAAGGAAAATTGGTGAGTTTTCATGGAAACTTTAAAAAGTGATAATTGGCAAACAAGCTATTAAGACTAATAAGATATTGTAAGGTTAAATGATGAAAAACTAGCCAAATGATGAAATTTAAATTTTATATGTCAGCAACAAAGTAAATAAAATGCAAATCCAACAATAAAATATTTAATAATAAATTTCCAGTAGTTCTTCAAAATTACTGAAAAAAAAAACCATTAAATTCTGTTGAAGAGGTGATCTAAAATAATTTGAAAAAATTTCAAGTTTATGAAAAGTAAATGTTGTGAAGATGTTTGTTAGTGCTTCCCAAACGGCTCAAAAGTTCATTCCATTTCCAATAAAATATTAATAATTACTTCTGCTGCTTTTCCTCCAAGGTTCAATAAGGATCACCATCACCTGGAAAAAAAACACCATTAAAAATTGTCATGTGAAAATAACATTCCCATAATGATGCATATCTAGTTATGGATGATAGTAATGCCCGAGTCACAGGAAACAAATGATTTGAACCTAAGGGGAAAAATTCAAATTCATTCAATATTTGGATAAAATAAATGATTTGAATTAATAATAGGTTATAATTAAATATAAATTGAGCAAATTGTTGATAAAAAACTTAACTACATTCCATAGCAGGACTCAAGCATATTTATGGTTATACAACAAAATTAAGCACCCAGTAAGTGTCAGCTATAGGAGAATATAAGAAAATATGTGAGTTGTCCTGTTGGAGTAATGAAAACATTAAAACATTCACTGAGGTGATGATAGCACAACTCTCTGATAAAAGTGATAGCTACTGAGCGTATACTTTGAATAGATTGTACAAAGCATGGATTGTACATAGTAAATCCTGTGATAGAAAATGGTCTGTGTTTCACAGGAAAATATGAGGATATTCTCTAATGAAAAATAACAAATATATAATACTAACACAGAGTGTTAATCAGGTGGGTTGGGGGAATATACACCAAATGTAAGATATTGGCTATAGTTAATAGTATTATTTTGACAATCCTATTTAATAGTTTATAACAAATGTTTCACAAAAAATGCCAGATGTTGGTGGTGGATTGATGTGTTGGAGCTTGGTATGATGATATGCACATTTGTTTTGTTAGTTCACAACTTTTACTATACAATTATTGTATATGTATGTTCATGTATAAATTATATACTTCAATAAAAATTTTTAAATGAAAAAATAGTAAGCTCCTATTAACATAAAAATTACAATGTCTGGAAACTAATAAAAAGTTATTAGGCATACAGAGTAGCAAAAAATAAATAAACACACACACAAAATAAGGAGAATAATTAATCAAAACTAAAACAACTGATAAAAGACACTCCAACTAACAGAAAAGGATATTAAAGCAGATATTACAAATATATATAATATTTTTGAAAAAGTAAGGAGATATGGAAGATATAACACTTTAATATATGAGAGCTACAATGTTTAGGAACAATAAGTAGGATGATGTTAATAGAATAATAGATATTGTATAAAAAAATTGTGAATGTTAACATACAGCAATTCAAAATGAAACACAGAAAAAGCAGTAAAAAATAATGCCAACTTCAAGTTGCTTATTATAGTTATACATATACATATACATATACATATAGTTCCAAAAAGAGAGTAGGATGGGAAAAAATATGGTTGAAGAAATTTTGGCCAAATATTTTTCAAATTTGATTAAAAAATACTTCAAAGGAACACTTCCAAAAGCTCAATGAAACCCAAGCACAAGAATCATGAAGGAGAATATATCAAGGCACATAATAATCAAATTGAATAAAGCCAGCAATAAAGATAAAAATCCTGGAAGCAGTAAGAGAAATAGAATTCATCAGAAAGAATCCATAAGTAGCTGATTTCAATACTAAAAATGTTAATGGAATTCCTACAAGCAGAAGAAAAATAACAATACATGGACATGGTAACTATACAAGTAAATATTTATGAGATCTTAATTATTTAAAAATTTTAAAGAGACTAATTAGCAAAATTAGACATAATATTGAATAACTTTTATAATATCTTTGAAGATAAAATACATGAGAAAACAGCCTGTATTGCCGGAGAAGAGAATTGGAAGAATACAGTGATTAGGCTGTTATACTAGATTGTATAAATAACAGATGGGAAAAAAATAGCAATAAAATAGACTTAAAGCAAACCAAATCAATAATCAACATAAATGTAAAGAGTCTAAAGACTTCCATCAAGAGGCAGATATTATCAGATTGGGAAAAAATCAAACAAACAAGACAACTATATGCTAACTACAAAAAAAATTTACTTAAATTATAAAATAAAAATAGGTGTAAAATAAAAGAATGGAAACACATATTTTATACTAAAATTAGGGGAAAGAATTTGAGATGGCATATTAATATGAAAAAAAATGATTTTAGAGGAAATAATATTATCTAGGTTTAAAGAATATCATTTTAGAATTATAATAAAGTTAATAATTCAAAATGCTTTAAAAATCTTAATTACAAATGCATGTAATAAGACTTAAATATATGTGAGTGAAAAAAAAACTAATATTAATACAATGAGAGGTAGACAAAACCAGAATTATAGTCCAAGATTTCAATACACCATTCTAAACAAATTGGTATAAAAATCAGGAAGAAAATCATCAAGAATACAATACAATTCAACAGCACTGTCAAACAATTTGGCCAAATTGATATTTGTAGAAAACTCTGCTCAACAAGAGAAGAATGAATATACTTGTTAACTGTATATGGAACATTAAGCAACATAAATCATAATTTGGAATAAAAAATTAGTCTCAATTAATTGAAAAATATTGGAGTCATACAAATGATACTTTCTGATGTGTTCATGGGGCATTGTCACAGTGGGTGGAGATTCACACAAAAACCAAAATAATATCAAATTCCCACCCTGGGGAGCCCTGCCACATTCTTTAATGGGAAAGCAAGAATCCCCTGAGTACAGGAACAATGACTAGTGAAGGAGGATGGTCTGTTGATGGGCTATTGATATTGATGACTGTATCTACGAACCTTTACTTTTGAAATTGAAACTTAGCCAAGCATTATAGGGTGTCTAAGAGTTACCTCCGGAGAGCCTCCTTGTTGCACAAATGTGGCATCTCTCTAAGCTGAAAGCAAATAAATGTATTACCTTACGCCCAGCATAGGGCATGACTCCTGGGTTAGAGCCTCACTTGCACTGAGGGATTACTATCAAGCACCAACTAGCAATGCAACTGGAGAAAACCTCAACCAAAATAGGTAGAGACGATTGAGTTTATATGGCTAAAAGACTTGAAAGTGATTCAGGAGGTCATTCCAGAATTTATGATTATGCACATCTCAGCAGGATCTCAAAAATAAATACTACCTCAAATAGCTAGGATCTTGAGGGCTCTGGAGACATTCAAACACTATAGTCCAGGCAGATAGATCAGCAGTTTGGTGCCTTGCCAGTGAGCTCTGCTTTGGAATTTATGCTCCCTAGTGTGACAGAGTTGGACTCAGTTGTGGTTTCCTTCCACATGCTTCTTCTGACCCTTCTATTTGAACCTATAATCAGTACTAGAGTTGATAGGTGTACATCCAAGAGACTTGAATCTTTGGACTGCCCATGTACCAGCCGGGCCCTCAATCTCAACAGAGTTGAAACACCTAATCTCCAGTTCTTTGGAATCCCCCATGACAACTAACAAGGAGATGATTATAGACAAGGACATTCCCAAGGAACTGAGAGAGTCTACAACTGCAAGTGAGTCCCATCCATCTGCTCCATGGGATCAAAACCCCCTCTCAATTAGAGGTGGAGTGTGCACTACCATTCCAGAATCCTCAGGATTGGCGAAGGAACTATGGACCAAAGTAGACTTACTGGTATTCTACTATAGACTTATTGTGATTCTAGCAATGGAAAAACTTATATCATTGATGTGGAGGCAGTGGCCACTGGAATTTCTGAGGGCAGGGATTGGGAAAAAATAAGTATAATATGGGGACATTTTCAGGACTTGGGAATTTTCCTGAATGATATTGCAATGACAGATACAGGCCATTATTTGTCTTTCCATAACCTGCAAAATTGTGTGGAAGAGAGTGCATACTATAATATAAACTATAACCTATGCTTAATGGCCACTCTTCAAACTGTGTTTATCAATTGTAACATATGTACCACACTAATGAAGGATGTTGTTAATGTGGGAGTAGTAGGGAGCAGGGCATATGGGATTTCCCATTTTTTTATGTAACGTTTATGTAATCTAAGTATCTTTTAAAAATTAAAAATATATTTAAAAAAATTTAAAAAACAAACAACAACAACAACAACAAAAAAAACGTCACAAGTAGGATTAAAGAGAAAAGATGCCATGCAAGTAATAACCAAAAGAGAGCTCAGGTAACTATCCTCATACCAGATAAAATAGATTTTAAGTCAAAAGTTACAACAAAGACAGTCATTGAAAACTAATAAAGGGGTATAATTGGGTAATCTAAGCACCTCTTAAAATATATGTATATATATATATATATATAAATAACATTTTTGTAAGCAAATACACATATATGCATATATATTTATATATCATTTTACAGATGTTTGTATGTATTGTGAGAATTTTGATTTTTACCCATAATAAAAAATAAAAAAAACCTTATAGAAGAAATAAAAAAATCATAAAAAAAAAAGAAGGAGATATAACAATTATAAATATACATGCTCATAATAACAGAGTCCCAAAATACATGAGGCAAATACAGACAGATATGAAGGGAGAAACCAATAGTTCTACATTAACAATGGAAACATCTAATATGTCACTTTCAATAATAGATAGAATATCTAGTCAAAGTATCAGTAAAAAAAAAAAATTACAAATCTTGTTGATACTCTAAAACACCTAGATGTAACAGCCATGTTTACAACACTTCACACAACAAAAAGAATATACACATCATTTCATGTGATGTTTAGGCATTTGTTTTTCCTCTTTGGAAAACGTGTCTTTTCAAATCTCTTACCCATTTTTAAAATTAGTGTTTTGTCATCTTATTTTTGAGATATAAGATTTCTTTATATATGTTTCATATGAAACCCTTATTGGATAAGTGAGTTCCAAATATTTTTACTCATTGAGTCAAATGTCTTTTCACTTTCTTGATAAACTCTTTTGAAGCACAAATTTCTTAGTTTTGAAGAGGTCCCATTCATCTACCATTTCTCTCATTGCTTGTGCTTTGAGTGTAAAGTTTATGAAACCATTTTCTACTACAAGATCACATAGATGCTTCCCTACATTATGTTTTAGAAGCTTTATTGTCTTGGCTCTTATATTTAGGTCTTTGATCCATCTTGAGTTAATTTTTGTATAGGGCATGAGATGGTGATTCTCCCTCATTATTATGAATATAGATATCCAGTTCTCCCAACACAATTTCTGTCCCAGTTGAGACGGTTTGTTGACTTTATCAAATATCAGTTGACTGTATATCTGCAGGTCTATATCAGAACTCACAATTGGTCAGTATGTCTAACATTGTGCCAGTAGCATGGAATTTTGATGACTGTACCTTTGTAGGATGCTTAAAAGTCAGATAGCATGATCCCTCTAATTTCATTTTTGTCAATATATTTTTTGGCTACTTGGGACTCTTTGCCCTTCCAAGTAAATTTCATAATTAGCTTTTCAAGTTCAGTAAAAATATGCTGTTGTAATTTTTATTGGGATTGTATTAAATCTCTAAATCAATTTGGATAGGATAAACACCTTAATGATATTTAATCTCCCAATCCACGAACACGGAATATTCTTCCATTTATTTAGGTCTGCTTAAATTTCCTTTAAAAAAAGTTGTGTAATTTTCTGTGTACAAGCCTTTTACATCTGTAGTTTAATTTATTTGTAGATATATGATTCTTTTAGTTGCTAGTGTAAGAGGAATTTTTTTCTTGATTTCCTCCTTAGATTGCTCATTATTAGTGTACAGAAATGCTACTTATGTTTGTATGTCTATCTTACATTCTGCCACTTTACTGACTTATCAGAAACAAAGCTCTGTTGTAGATTTTATCAGGGCTTTCTATTTATAGGAACATGTCATAGGCTAATAGTGAAAGTTTTACTTCTTTTCCAATTTGGATTCTTTTAGTTCTTTCTCTTACCTAAGTGTTCGATCAAATACATTTAATTCAATATTAAATAAGAGCAGTGACTGTGGGCATCCTTGTCTTGTTCAAGATCTTAAAGGGAAAGCCTTTAGCCTTTCATCATTCAGTATTTTGGTTGTGGGTTTTCCAAATATACCTTTTACATATTGAGGAAGTTTCCTTCTATTCTGATCTTTCAAAGTGTTTTTATCAAAAAATTTTATAGTATCTTGTCAAGTGCTTTTTCTGCATCAATAGAGATGATCATATGTTGCTCAACATTATGAGCTATTAGGGAAATGCAAATCAAAACTACATTAAGATATCATCTTATATTTAGACTGGCTGCAATTAAGAAAACAGAGCACTACAACTGTTGGAGAGGATGTGGAGGAATATGAACACTCATTCACTGCTAGTAAGAATGTAGAATGGTGCAGCCACTGTAGAGGGTGATTTGGCAGTTCTGTTGGAAGCTAAGTATAGAATTGCCATATGATCCAGCAGCCCAACTACTAGGTATATAGCCAGAAAGTAGGGATGTGAACAGATATATGCACACTAATGTTCATAACGGCATTATTCACTATTGTCAAAATTTGGAATTAACCCAAGTGTTCATCAATGGATGAATGGATAAACAAAATGTGATATATACATATGATGGAATATTATGCAGCTGTAAGAAGGACTAAAGTATTGACACATGTAACAGCATGGATGAATCTCAAAGATCAGTCACTAAAGGACAAATTTTGCATGACCTAACTTATATGACCTATGGTTATTGAGCATACTCACAGATATAGAGTCTGGAAGATAGATTAGCAGGAGATAAAAAAGGGAGTGGTGATACAATGGTCAAACTGGGCAGAACCTATGATTAGGTGGAAGGGGTTTTTGGCTGTGTATGCAGGTGATGCAATGTAAGAATATGAGTGAGGATGACTGCAGTGTAAAGGTGAGCATGGTTGGTGGGGTGAGATGGGCTATCCACGAACCTGTGGGGAGGACTAGATGAAGGAACCAGTGAACTCTGGGGAGATGGAGATCTGTAAATAAAAATAAAATTGTTGGAATATTCAGAATATTCTTTTGGTAAATATTCTTTTGTAGGGAAGGGTCATTTGTGCAGGCAGTCAGTGGTGGGGGTATATGTGGGGAAGGGTCCACCAGGGGCATGTTTTCATAGAATATGGGTGTGTTCATCTTGTCATAGGGTGTTATCTCAATGAATGGAAACCCTTACAATAAACAATAAAATATTACATTCTAATCCTGAGAGTTCCAACTATGTTCTCAAAT
The DNA here is from genome assembly GCA_026826555.1 of Tolypeutes matacus. NCBI lineage: Eukaryota > Metazoa > Chordata > Mammalia > Cingulata > Chlamyphoridae > Tolypeutes > Tolypeutes matacus. Next base: position 9,568 of record JAKSZT010027144.1, on the reverse strand, counting down.
AGAGAGACAAGAATCTCTCAAGTACATAGGCAGTGCCTAATAAAAGTAAACAGACCAATATGCTAAGACCTCAATATTAATGTAACTAGGAGTCTTGCAAGATTGAAACTTAGCCTAATAATAACTATTGCCTAAAAATTACCTGCAGAAAACCTCCTTGTTACTCAAATGCGGCTTCTCTCTAAGCCAAACTCACTACCTTCCCTCACTAGTGTGGGACAAGGCTCCCAGGGATAAGCCTCCTTGGCCCTGAGGGATTAATACCAAGAACCAGCCAGTGATGCATTTGGAAGAACACCTTGATCAGAAAGTGGAAATATTAAATACAAAAGAGCTTTTACAGCTAAGAGATTTCAAAATGATTTGGGAGTTCATTTCAGAGGTTACACTTATGCATGTCTCAGGCAGATATCACTAACTCCCACTGTAAACAAAGCATCATATAAAGATGCTTCTCAGGGTATTATAGACAAGGCACACAAACCCTTGAAATCAGCACCATGTCTGTGGTCCTTATTTGGTATATGAAACTATTTCCTCAATGTAAAATAATTGGACTCATTTATATTTTTCCTTACATCATTCTTCTACCCCTTTTATTTGAGCCTATAATTAACACTATACCCATTAAATATGAGTCCTAGAGATTTAAATTGTCAGTCTGTTCATATGCAGATTGAGCCCTGAATCTCAGAAGAATTGTAACCAACACCTACAGTCCATTTCATCTGACCTACCCAGGATAACTAACTAAGTAATGATGATGGACAAGGCTCATCCCAAAAAACAAAGAGTATCTAGAACTGCAAGCAAAACTGTTCCATCCATTTGCCCCATATGATCTAAGACCCCTCTCAATATGAGGCAGAGTGGTCATCAAAATCCCTAAATCCTCAAGGTTGAGGAATGAACAAGCATAAGGGGGAATGCAACCATGGGCAAAGTAAATTTATTAATATGATAGTAATGGAATAACATGTAACATTGATATAAAAATAATGGTTTTGAGACATTCTGAGGGGAGAGGAGAAGAGGGAATAATAGGTAAAACATAGGGCAATTTTAGGGGATTGGAATTAAGTGTAAACCATAATGTAAACTATAGACCTTGTTTACTAACAATGTTTCAATATTTATTCATCAATTGTAACAACTGTATCACAGTATTGTAAGATGTTAATAGGGGATGCTGGTGTTGCATTATGTGGGAATCCCTTATACTTTCAATGTAACTTTTCTGTAATCTAAAACCTTTTTAAAATAGTTTATTTTATAAATAAAAAACAGAATACACATTTTTCTGTGTGCACATGGATCATTCACCAGGATAGACTATATATTAAGTCTCAAAACAAATCTCAATCAATAAAAAGCTATTAAAATCATACAATGCATCTTCCCTGTGCACAACAGAAAGAAGCTAGAAGTCAATAATGGAGAAATGAAAATTCACAAATATGTGGAAGTTAAACAACATAATCTTAAACAATGAATGGGTTAGAGGATATCATAAGGGACATTAGGAAATATCTTGAAGTATGAAAATGAAAATACACAATACCATAACTTATAGGATGCATCAAAGGAAGTGCTGAGAAGGAAATTTACAGCTTTAAATACTTACATTAAAATAGGAGAAAGTCTTCAAATCAGAGACCTAACTTCAAAATTGAAAAACCAGAAAAGCAGAACAAGCTAAACCAAAAACAAGAAGGAAATAAATAAATATTAGAGTAGAGATAAATTCAATAGAAAACAAAATCAACAAAAAAGAAACAATAGAGAAAATCAACATGATCAATATTTTCCAAAGATTACTAAAATTGACAAATATTTAGATAGATTGATCAAAGATAATAAAAGAGTGTAAAAATAATGAAAATCAGAAATGAAAGGAAAGATATTACTACTGACACCACAGAAATGAAAAGGACTATAAGATGGTACTATGAACAAGTGTACACCAATATATTAGATAATCTATATGAAATAGACAAATTCTTAGAAAGACACAAACTACATACACTGACCCAAGAAGAGATAGAAGATATCAACAAACCAATTACTAGTAAATAAATTGACTCAATAATCTTAAACCTCCCCAAAAAGGATAGCCCACAAACAGATGGATTCAGCAGGGAACTCTACCCAACTTTCTAAAAGACTTCACTCCAATTCTGTTAAAACACTTACAAAACTTGAAGTGGAGGGGCACCCCCTAATTCTTTCTTTAAGAACACCATCCTCATCCCAAAACCAGATAAAGATATAACAGTAAACAACAGAACAATGTTTCTTATGAATACACTTCCAAAAATTCTCAACAAAATGCTAGGAAACCAAATCCAACATCATATTAAAAGAATTATACACCACGGTAACAGGGGATTTAACCCTTCGATGCAAGCATGGTTCAAAGTAATAAAATCAATTAATTTAATACACCACATCAACATGTTGAAAGAGAGAGAGAGAGAAAAACATGATTATCTGAATTGAGACAGAAAAGTAATTTGAAAACATCCAGCAATTCTTTTTGCAAAAACACTTGGAACACTAGGAATAGAAAGAAACTTTCTCAACCTGAAAAAGGGTTATATGAAAAGCACACAGCTAACATTCTACTTAATGGTGAAAGACTAAAAGTTTTCCATCTAATACCAGGGAAAATACAAGGATGCCCACTCTCACCACTGTTATTCAACACTGTACTTGTAGTTCTTGCCAGAGCAATGAGGCAAGAAAAGGAAATAAAATGCATACAAATTGGAGAGGAAGAAGTAAAACATTCCTTATTTGCAGATGATATAACCCTATATAGAGAAAATCCTGAAAAATCGACAACAAGCCCCTCGGGCAAATAAGTTAATTCATTAAAGTGGCAGGGTACAATACCAATATCTTAAAATCAGTTGTGTTTCTACACACAAGCAAGAATAATCAGAAGGAGAAATGAAGAAATACAATCCATTTATATTCTTAAATCTAGGAATGAAATATCTAGGAATATCTTATCGAGCACGTGACAGACTTATACAGAGAAAACTATAAAACATTGCTGAAAAACAAAGACAACCTAAATAAATGGAAGGATATTCTGTGTTTATGTACTGTAAGACTAAATATCATTAACATATCAATCCTACTGTGCCATTTTGAGATAATTTTTGTGAACCTCAAAAAGAGAAACTTGTAAACTAATCTATTCCTCTGGGTATGATACCCTTTAAATATATTAGATTCAGTATAGGGGCCCTTGATTAAATTACCTGTTCAGATTAGGGCTTTGATTTGACCATGTCAGTAACGTGTGACTCAGGTTGAGTCCCCACCCCCTTGGAGGGCTGACATAAATGGACACTCACCCAAGAAGACACTTGGGAAGAGAGAGAGCTCTGGCAATTTTGATCTGGGGGCCCTGGGGAAAGATGAGACTTTCACCTGATAGTTTACAGCTGACCTTGGGAAGAGAACAGAAGAGCTAAAAAGGCCTAAAAAGAAATTAGCCCTATGCCAGGAGAGAAAGGAAGCCTGAGCAACAAGCCCTTTGCCAGCCTGAAACTGAGAGAAAAAAAGGCCAAAAGGGAAGGCTGAACCCTCACAGATATCAGCAACCATCTTGCTTGAACATGATGCAACTGACTTTGGTGAGAAAGCAACCCTGAGTTGGACCCTTTAGAGCCTTGTAACTGTAAGTTTTTACCCCAACTAAGTATCCTTTATAAAAGTCAACAGATTTCTTGTACTTTGCATTGGCACCCTTTGGCAGACTAATACATCTACCCAAAACAATGTATTGATTCAATGCAAATCCAATCAATTCCAACAATCTTTGCAGATATGGAACAGCCAAACATTAAATTGATATGGAAATGAAAGAAGCACAGAATCACCAAACTCATCTTGAAAAAGAAGAATGAAGTTGCAGGACTCACATTTCCAAATCTTAAAACTTATTACAAAGGCACAATAATCAAAACAGCATGATACTGGCACAAGGACAGATACGTAGACCAATGGCATTAGATTAAGAAGAGCTCAGAAATCAACCCTCACACATATGGCCAACTGATTTCTGACAAGGTGGTAAATGCCACTCATTTTTGAAAGAATAATCTCTTCAAAAAATGGTGCTTGGAAACTGGATCTCTACCTGAAAAAAAAAAAAAGAAAGAAAGAAAAGGAAAGAAAAATGTACCCATACCTCTCAACTTATGGAAAAATCACCTGAAAATGGTTAAAGACCTAAATGTAAGAGCTCTATATATAAAACTCCAAGAAGAAAACATATAACATATAGAAGCATCCTCAGGATTTTGTGTTAGGCAATGGTTGCTTAGACTTTCACCCAAAGCACAAGCAACAAAAGAAAAATAGATAAATCAGACCCTATAGAGATTATGTATTTTTTATTTTAATTTTTTTTATATTTTATTTTTTTGTTATTTTTAATTTTTTAATTTTTAATTTTTAAATTTTTTGGTTATTTTTTAGTTTTTAATTTTTTGCTATTTTTAAATTTTTTTGTTTTTTCCCATTTTTCGAATGTCCCAATCCTTTAATTTAGTTTATTTTAGGTATTTTTTTTCCTGAGTTTCCATGTACTTTTTCTCTTACATTTAAACTTATCATTATTATTTCATTTTCCTATTAATTGCATTTGGCTATTATAGGGGCTTCATCTTCAAGGAAGGTTTAAATCACAGAAGGGTTACAATGGGTGCAGTAGAGTATCATTGGTGGGGGGTGTCTGGGATGGGGGTTTCATGGGAGAAAGTTCACCTGGATATACATGAAAGATATATAAAATTGTTCAAATGATCAAGGGGTGGGGCATGGTAACAGTGGGTAAACAATCACTCAGTAAATAAGAGCATACTGAATTCCCAGCCTGGAGAGCTCTGCCACATTCTCCAAGGGAGCAGCAACAGTCCCCTGAGTGCAGAGGAAGTTTCTGGCAAAGGAGAATGGTCCACCAATGGGCTCTTGTTATTGATGACTAGCCTTACTAGTCTTTTGTTATTGATGACTAGCAGTACCAGTGTTTGCTCTTGTAATATAAACTTAGCCTACTGTTAAGGGGTGCCTAAGGGTTTGGAATCTGTGCTCCTGAGAATGACAGAGTTGGACTCAAATAAATCCTCCCTGCACATGGTCCATCAGTTCCTTCTATTCAACCTATATGTGATGCTGGAGTTTGTAGGTGTACTTCCAGAGACTGGAACCTCTGGCCTTCCCATGTGTCAGCTGTGCCTGGAATCTCGGTGGAGCTGCAATTCCTACTCTACAGTTAAATGGACTCACCCAAGTCAACTGGTGAGGAGACGATGATGGACAATGGCCATCCCAGGGAATGGGAGAGCCTGCAGCTGTAGGCAGGATAATCCCATCCACCATATCCATGGGATATAAGCCCCCTCTCACTTGGAGGTGGAGTGGACATCAGCATCCCAAACTCCTCAGGATTGGGGGAAGAGTTAAGGACTAGAGTGGTCTTAATGGTAATCTGTTGTAGACATATTGTGATTCAAGCAATGGAAGAAATTACAACAATGAGGTGGAGCCAGTGGCCACTGGATGGGGCAGGGAAGGGAAACACAGTTGTAATACAGGGGCTTTTTCATGACTCAGGAATTATCTTGAGTGTCATTACAATGACAGATATAGGCCATTTTACATCAGCATATAACATGCAGAACTGTGTGGGAGAGAGTGTGGTCTACAATGTGAACTATGGTCCATGTTTAGAGGCAAAGCCCCAGGATGTGTATATCCATTGCAAGTGATGTGCCAAACTAATGAAATTAGTGGGAATTTATGGGAGGTGTGGGAAGTGGGGAACATGGTAATCCCTGTAATTTTTGTGTCACATTTATGTAATCTAAGCATCTTTTAAAATAAAAGATATATATATATAAATTTTGTGTTGCATAGGATTTTATCATGAAAGTAAAATGACAACCTATGCAATTGGAGAAAATATTTGGAAACCATGTATCTGATATAGGTTTAATATCTACAATTTATAAAGAAATCCTTCAACTTAACAACAAAAAGGCAAACAACCCAATTAATAAATGGGTAAACATTTAATAGAGAAGATTAAGCATATAGCAGCAAATGGTATAGGCTAATGTCAACTTCTTACTTCAGCTGTGATATGCCCACTGTGAGGTATGCCATATGTCATAATTACGCATAATACTTTTTCCACATTTATTCAGAAAGATGGAATTTGTTATTTTACTAATTTGTTACAAAAAGAAGAGCCTTGGTTGAAAAATGCTTTTCAACATTCAGGAAAATTTTTCCTGCTTTTCTTTAAGTCTTAAGGAAAAATGAACTCTACAATTTTTATCTTAGTCTAAATAGTGCCTCAAACAGCAGGATTCTAAGAGCTCTAGAGACATCTAGACACTATAGGCAGGGCAGACAATATCAGGAATTTGGCATCCTGTCAAGGGGATTTACTTTGGAATATATGCTCTCCAATGTAACAGAGTTAGACTCATGTATAATTTCTATACACATGGCTCTTCTGCCCATTTTATTTGAACATGTAGTTAACACTACACTGTTAAATATATACCCCAAATACTTAAATCACAGGTTTGTTCATATGGTGGTTGAGCCCTGAATCTTAGCAGAGTTGCAACACCTACTCACCCATTCACTGGAATCACTGAGGACAACTAACAAAAGGATCATGATCAAGAATGCCCATTCCAGGAAGCAGAGAGTGTCTGCAACTGCAAGCAATGCAGTTCCATCCATCTCCCCCATGGGATCTAAGGCCCCTCTAAATTGGAGACAGGGTGGGCATCACCATCAAAAATCCTCAAAATTGAGGTATGAACAAACATAAGGGGGGAAGCAACCATGGACTAAAGTAAACTTATTCTTATGCTAGCTATGGAAGATCTTGTATCATTGATATATAGGCAGTGGCCAACAGAGGTTCTGAGGGGAGGGAGAGGGAAGAATAGTTGTATGTAACCTGGGGCATTTTTGGGACATAGGAATTGTCCTGCATGCCATTGCAATGATGGATACAGGCTATTCATTATTTTTCAGAAATATCTTTGTAGACCACTAAACAGTAAATATTAGGAGATATAACTATATGCTCCTAGAGATATACTGAATAAATATGGAATCACAAATCAAGAGCTCTATAGTTCTTCAAATTTCATAAACATTAATTGAGAACTTTGGAATTTATTAATTGAGAACTTCAAGATAATACATATTTACATAAACATTTATGTTTATTTCAACATAATATTTTAAATAATACAAGGACTAAATGCATATATAGTAGTAATGGAAGAAATATTGTGGAAGCTGTGAGTTATCTAGTAGAAAGTTTATCATGAGCCATCAAAAAAATTTAAGATTAAGGAGAATCCTTAAAAACAGCCATAATGAAAATAAATATATAAAATATTAGCAGTTATATTTTAAAAATTAAAATATGGATATTTAATTTTTATTTAAATATTTGTAAATAAGTTATCAAGAGAATATAGCCTTATGACAAAAATAAAGCATCACCCAAATTGGGATTCATTTCAAATTCAGATTTGAATTATAGCTCCTTTATTTCCTTGGGATTCTAATATCTTTTCCTGGCAAAAGAAAATATATAAAACACAGTTCCATTTGTCATTTGACTGAAAACTCTAAGTGAGTATATGGAATGAAAGATAGCTACCCATAAGTACAATTTGTTGAGTGAGATCATCACATTGGATTTTTTTTTTAATTTGTTTTTTTTTGTGGGTAAAAATCAAAATTCTCACAATACATACAAACATTTGCAAAATGATATGTAAATATATATGCATATATGTGTATTTGCTTACAAAAATGTTATTTATATATATATATATACATATATTTTAAGAGGTGCTTAGATTACCCAAATTATTACACAGAACCCACTGGGATTCCCATGGTGCCCATCTCCCACACCTCCCACCACAAACCTATATGTGATCACATTGGATTTTGAACCAAATCATCTCGCATGGTGTATTTATATAAGCAACCTAATGCAAAGAATGAATAATATTAATATGTGAAAGGATTCAACAAGATTTTAGTTATTGGAATTGGTGCATGAGCTCATAAGACAGCAGAGTTTGGGGATAGTTTTGTGTTTGTTGTTTTTGTATATTTTCTGGTAGTGATTTCTAAGCAAAGATGTTT
>JAKSZT010027124.1:890492-902127 GCA_026826555.1 Tolypeutes matacus | reverse complement strand
GAACAGGCAGAGGAAAGAATTAGTGATATGGAAGACAATACAGTTGATATTGATGACTAGGCTTATGAGTCTTTGCTCCTGAAATTGAAACTTAGCCTATTGTTATGGGTTGCCTCCTGAGAGCTTCCTTGCTGCTCAAATGTGACCTATCTCTAAGCCAAACTCACCATATGAATGCATTACCTTCCCCCCAGCGTGGGACATGACTCCCAGGGATGAGCCTCCCTGGCACCGAGGGATTGCTACCAAGCACTGACTAGTAATGCAACTGGAAAAAAGACCTCAAATAAAAGGGGGAAATGTAAAGACAAATGAGTCTATATGGTTAAGAGACTTCAAAGTGAGTAGGGAGGTCATCCCACAGGTAACGCTTACGCACATCTGAGCAAGATCTCATAGAATTCCAAAGTGGATATTAACCCAAATAGTGGGTATCCTGAGAGCTCTGGAGACACTGAAGTCCTGTAGTCAGAGCAGATAGCTCTGGAGTTGGTGCCTTGCCAGTGGGCCTTGCTTTGAATTTTGTGCTCCTGTGAGTGACAGAGTTGGACTCAATTATGTCTTCCCTGCCCATGACCCATCTGTTCCTTCTACTTAAACCTATACTTGGTGCTTGAGTTTGTAGGTGTACATCCATGAGACTCGAGTCTTTGGGCTGTCCATGTGCCAGCTGGGCCCAGAACCTTGGCGGAATTGCAACACCTACTCTACAGATCATTGGACTCACCTAGGACAAATGGCGGGGAGATGGTCATGGACTACAGCTGTCCCAGGGAATGGAGAGAGTCTGCAGCTGCAAGCAGGATAGTCCCATCCATCTTCCCCATGGGATATAAGCCCCCTCTTAATTGGAGGTGGAGTGGACATCACCATCCCACAATCTTTGGGATTGGGGGAAAAGCTATGGAGTAGAGTGGACTTACTGGTATTCTACTATACACATATTGTGATTCTAGCAATGGAAGAAATTACCACTGGAGGCTCTGGGGACAGGGATAGGGGGAAACAGTTGTAATATGGGGGCTTTTTCAGGACTTGAGAATCATCCTGAGTGACGTTGCAATGACAGATATAGACCATTTTATATCATCACATAACATGCAGAACTGTGTGGGAGAGAGTGTAAACTACAATGTGAACTATGGTCCATGCTTAATGCAAAGACCCAGGATGGGATAATCAATCACAATTAATGTGTCAAACTAATGAAGGGTGTTTATGTGGGAGAGTGTGGGTGGTGTGGGGAGTGGGGCATATGGGAATCCCTATATCATTTGTGTAACATTTATGTAATCTAAGTATCTTTAAAAAATAAAATAAAACATATGTTTTAAAAAGATTGGTGCAGAGCTAAATGAAATTGAAAATAAGAAAGCATTAGAAGAAATGAACAAAACCAAAGCTGGTTCTTTGAGAAGATTGACAGACCCTTAGCTAGACTAACAATGAAAAAAAAGAGAGAAGATGCAAATACGTAGAATAAGAAACAAGGCAGGGGAAATCACCACAGACCCAACAGAAATAAAGAGAATCATAAGCAGATATTTTGAAAAATTATATGCCAACAAGATGGATAAATTGGAGGAAATAGATAAATTCTTAGAAACACACAAGCAGCCTACAATGAAGAAAGAAAAAAATGATGAACTCAATAGACCAATAATGGATAGAATTAATCATCAAAAACCTCCCAACTAAGAAGGGCCCAGGACCAGACAGCTTCATAGGTGAATTCTACCAAACATTCTGGAAAGAACTAACATCAATCCTGCTTAAACTCTTCATAAAAAGAGAGGTGGAGGGAATTTTTACTAACTCATTCTATGATGCCAACATCACTCTAAGCCAAAGTCAAACAAACATGCCACAAGAAAGGAAAACTATAGTACAATCTCTCTAACGAACCTAGATGCTAAATTTCTCAACAAAATACTTACTAATCGTGTTCCTCAACATGTCAAACAAATTATACACCATGACCAAATGGGTTTCATCCTTGGTATGCAATGATGTTTCAACGTAAGAAAATCAGTCAATGTAATACACCACATAAACAGATTGAAAGAAAAAAAATCACATGGTCATCTTTATAGATGCAGTTAATGCATTTGACAAAATAGGGCACCCTCTGCTGATAAAAATTCTTCAACAGATAGGAATAGAAAGACACTTCCTCAATATGAGAAATTGTATATATGCAAAAAAAAAAAAAAAAAAAAAACCACAACCCACAGTTAACATCATATTCAATGTTGAAGTCCTAAAAGCTTTTGTTCTAAGATTTGGAAAAGACAAGGATGCCCACTTTCACTGCTCTTATTTAACATTGCATTAGAAGTACTTCCTCAAGCACTTAGGCAAGAAAAAGATTTTTAAAAAGGCATCCAAATTGGAAAGGAAGAACTACAAATTTAACTATTGGCAGATAATATGATCCTATATATAGAAAGCCCTGCGAAATCTACAACAAAGCTTCTAGAGCTTATAAATGAGTTCAGTAAAGTGGCATGTTATAAGATCAATATGTAAAAATAAGTAGCATTTCTGTACACCAATAATGAGCAAACTGAGGAGGAAATCAAGAAAAAAAACCCATTTACAATACCAACTAAAAGAATCAAATACCTAAGAATAAATTTAACTGAAGATATAAATAACTTGTATGCAGAAATCTACACAACACTGTTAAAGGTAATCAAAGAAGACCTAAATAAATGGAAAAATATTCTCTATTCAAAGATAGGAAAACTAAACATCATTAAGATGTCTATCCTACCCAAATTGATTTACAAATTTAATGCAATCTCAATAAATATTACCACAGCATTTTTTACTGAATTGGAAACGCTAACTATGAAATTTATTTGGAGGGGCAAGGGGACCCAAATAACCAAAGACATATTGAAAAAGAAAAAAGAAATTGGAGGAATCACACTACCTGACTTTAAAACATACTACAAAGCTACAGTGGTCAAAACTGCACGGTACTGGCACAAAGATAGACATACTGACCAATGAAACCAAATTGAGAATTTTGATATAGATCTCCACATATACAGTAAACTGATATTTGACAAGGCCACCAAGTCCACTCAAGAGGGAGAGTATGGCCTCTTCCACAAATGGTGCTTGTAGAACTGGGTATCCATATCCATAAGAATGAGAGAGAAGCCAATGAGGTTTATCCGAGGCACGATTATTGCTAACTGAAAACTTTTCCCAAGTGCCAACTGGCAACACAACTGGAAAAAGACCTTGAATAAAAGGGGGAAACGGTAAAGACAAATGAGTTCAAGTGGCTAAGAGACTTCAAAGAGAGTCGGGAGGTCATCCCAGAGGTAACTCTTACGCACACCTCAGTAGGAGCTCATAGAACATCTAAGTGCCTATCACCCCACTCAGTGGGGTTCCTGAGAGCTCCAGAGACACCCTGGTCTTATATAAGGGGGGATAGCCCCAGAGACTGATGCCTTATCAGTGGGTTCTATTTTGGAATCTGTGCTCCTGAGAGTGACAGAATTAGACTCAAATAAGTCCTCCCTGCACATGGTTCACCAGTCCCTTCTATTCAAACCTACATGTGATGCTGGAGTTTCTTAGGTATACTTCCAGAGACTGGAGCCTCCCGCCTACCTATGTGCCAGGTGTGCATGAAATCTAGGTGGAGCTGCAACTCCTACCCTACAGCTCAATGGACTCATCCAAGTCACCTGGTGAGGAGACAACGATGGGAAATGGCCATCCCAGGGAATGGAGAGGGCCTGCATCTGCAGGCAGGATCATCCCACCCACCATATCCATGGGATATAAGCCCTCTCTCACTTGGAGTTGGAGTGGACATCACCATCCCAGTCGCCTCTGGATTGGGGGAAGAACTATGGACTAGAGTGGACTTGATGGTATTCTCTTGCTCACATATGGTGATTCTTGCAATGCAAGAAATTATAACAATGAGGTGGAGCCAGTGGCCACTTGACAGTTTTTGGGTAGGGAGGGGATGAGCAGTTGAAATACAGGGGCTTCTTTGGGAGTTGGAGGTTGTCCTGAGTACTGTTGTGGCAATGGATGTAGGCCATTTTAAATCAGCACACACCTCTCAGAACTGAGTGGGAGAGAGTGTGGTCTACAGTGTGAACTGTGGTCTATGGTTGGTGGCAAGGCTCCAGGATGTGTAAGTTCATTGAGGTTGTGGGCCACACTGTGGGAGATGTTTGTGTGGGATGTGGTGGGAGGTATGGGAGGTGGGCAACATGGGAATCCCAGTGGGTTCCGTGTAATATTTTAGGTAATCTAAGCACCTCTTAAAATATATGTATATATATATATATAAATAACATTTTTGTAAGCAAATACACATATATGCATATATATTTATATATCATTTTACAAATGTTTGTCTGTATTGTGAGAATTTTGATTTTTACCCATAATAAAAAAAAAAAAAAAAAAAAAGAATGAGAGAGAAACACCATCTAACACCTTATACAAAAATTAACAATAGGTGGATCAAATCTATATATGAGATGGGCCTAACAGTAGTGCAGTGACACTATTGGGATGGGCGGTGCTGGTCTGTGAGGGAGGGTAGGGTGGGGAGGGTCGATTGGACTGTCCATGGAACTGGGGTGAGGGTTGGGGGAAGAGCAGGTGAACTATGGGGATTTGTGGCTATGTGATTGTGACTACAACATTGTGAATATTCTTTTGGCAAATATGACAGGGGAGGGTTACTGGTTTAAAGTGTTAGATGTGGAGGGCATGTGGGACAGGGAGAATGTGTAGTTCATCTTGTCATAGTGTGTTTTATCAGTGTGTGGAGCCTCACATAATGAGCAGGAATGTATTGGACTCCCATCCTGGAGAGAATTGCTATGATCTCAAATAGAAGGGTAGGAGTCTCTTGAGAGCATAGGCAGTGCCTAATAGGGGAAGACAGGCCAGTATGTCAAGCCCTCAATGCTGCAAGTAACTATGAATCTTGTCCTTCGATGAGTAAATCTTGGTGGTTACCATGGGTCCTGAGGGGAGGGAGAGGGAGGAAGAGAATAGATGGAACATAGGGTGTTTTTGGTGTTCTAAATGATCTTTCACTGTTGAATACAGATCATGTTAAATTTCATCACAATCTATAAAAGTGTATGGTCCAAAATGTAGACCATAATGTAAATCATTGACCATGATTAGCAGCAATGTTTCAATATTTTTACATCAAATGTAACAAATGTGCCATCCACATGTAAAGTGTAATTAATAGGGGAAGGGGGAAAGGATAAGGATGTTGGGTATATGGGAATCACCTATATTCTGTACATGACTTTTCTGTAACCTAAAACTTCTTTGAAGACAAAATGAAAAAAAATAAGATGCCAGGAGAATAAATGGAAGAAAATGTCACTGTACATACAAGACAACACGTCTTACAGTGATGAAAGACATAATGTAAAAAAAAAAAATTTTTATATTTTCATTATTTTATTATTTCAAATTTTTAAAAATTTTTGTATTTTATTCATTATTTTTAAAACTATCATTATTATATCATTTTCCTTTTAATTGTATTTGGTTACTTTGTTGGCTTCAATTCTGAAGAAGTTTTGAATCACAGAAAGGTTATAACTGCAGCAAGGGAAGATCATTGGTGTGTGGTGTCAGAGATGGGGGATGCATGGGAGGAGGTTCCCCTGGGGCATACCTATAAGGCATATTAATGTGTTCAAGAGTTCATGGGACATTGTCACAGTAGGTGGAGATTCACACAGTAACCAAAAGTATCTAAGTCCCCTCTCAATTAGAAGCAGAATGGGCATCACCATCCCAGCATCCTCAGGATTGGGGAATGAATGGACTAGAATGGACTAGAGTAAACTTGCTGTTATTCTACTGTAGACTTATTGTGATTCTAACAATAGAAGAACTGTTATTGATGTGGAGACAGTGGTCACTGGAAGTTCTGATGGTAGGGAGAGGGAAAAATAGGTATAACAGAGGGCATTTTGGGGATTTAGGAATTGCTCTGAATGACATTGCAATGACAGATACAGGCCATTATATATCTTGGCATAACTTACAAAATTGTGTGGGAGAGAGTATAAACTACAATGTAAACGATAATCCATGCTTAGTGGCAATGCTCCAAAATGTGTTCATCATTTGCAACAAATGTACCACACGAATGTAAGATATTGATAATGTCGGAAAATGTACACAGTGTAGGAAGCGGGGCATATGGGAATCCCCCATATTTTTTATGTAACATTTATGTAATCTAAGTATCCTTTTAAAAAAATAAAGAGTATATTATTTAAAAAATGAAAATAAAGTAAATTACAGTAATACACCTATTTAACCAATTGAAGGAAAAGAACTACAAAATTGATGCAGAAGTCATTTGACAAAATACAGAAATCTTTATTTTTCTAATTTTTATTTTTATGAAGGTTTAGATGACATAAATGTTACATAAAAAATTATATAGGAGGCCAATGTTGCTAAGGACATGATCCTGAGTTGCAATGCACTGCAGTTCTGGTGGGGTCAGCTAAGCCATCTGCTCCTCCAGTGTGGGGACCATGTTGCATTTGTCTTTGTCACCACCCCCAGCTTCTACCAGTGTTGGCATGTAGTAGGCACACAAGAAATGTGGGTTGAATGAAAGTTGCCTGTGACAAGCAACCAGACTTTACTCTTTCCTGACCCTTGCTCCTATGACACACCTCCTCCTGGCTGCCGCTTCACCCCTTCAGAGCAGATCTTCTCTAGGGAAGCTGAAATGGAAACAGGTATGGCCAAGGACATCCTGGGAGAAGTAGGGCTGATCTTGGATGAGTTGACCAAACTACTGGTGCTGGACCTAGAGTTCACCCAGCAGACCATAGACCTCAAGGAAGAGTGCAAGGACTTTGTGGACAAAATTAGCCAATTTCAGAAAATAGTTGGTGGTTTAATTGAGCTTGTTGACCAAATTGCAAAAGAAGCAGAAAATGAGAAGATGAAGGCCATCGGTGCTTGGAATTTGCTCAAATCTATAGCAAAGCAGAGAGAAACCCAACAGCAGCAACTTCAAGCATTAACAGCAGAAAAGAAATGCTGGGGAACTTGTTTAAATGTTGGTGCCTATGGGTGCACATGTGCCATGGAAGCATAGGTTCTCACCTCTTACATTATTAGTCTGAACTAAGCAGTCTGTTTGATCCTCTTTTTGTAAATTCACCAAGCCTTGTAAGGAAATGCAATAAATTATTGTTTTCAAGTGGCAAAAAATATATAGGGGATTCCCACATTTCCCGCTTCCTCCCCCTCCCACACTTTCCCACATTAACAACATCTTTCATTAATGTGTGACATTTGTTACAGTTGATGAACATATATCAATTAGTAGCATTGCTACTAACCGTGGACTATAGTTTACATTATAGTTTACATTCTGCTCTGCACAATTTTATAAGTTATGGCAAAATGTATAATGGCCTGTATCCATCATTGCAATGTTATGCAAGATAATTCCAATGTCCTCCAAATGCCTCATGCTACACTTATTCTTCCCTCTCCCTCCCCTCAGAACTTCTGGTGGCCACTGCCATTTTACCAATGATAAAAGTTCTTCCATTGCTAGAATATTAATAACTCTATAATAGAATAATAATACATCTGTTTTAGTCCATTGTTCATTCCTCAATCTTGAGGATTTTGGGATGGCGATGCCCATTCTGTTTCTTGATTAAAAAACAGTTTAAAAATAGAAATAGAAGGCAAATTCCTCAATATGATAAAAAGCATATATGAAAAACCCTCAGCCAACATCATACTCAATGGGGAAAGGTTGAAAAATTTCCCTCTAAGATCAAGAACAAGACAAGGATGCCCACTATCACCGTTGTTATTCAACATTGTACTAGAAGTTCTAGCTAAAGCAATTAGACAAGGAAAAAAGTAAAAGGCATCCAAATAGGAAAAGAGGAAGTAAATCTCTTACTATTTGGGGATGACATGATCTTATATTTAGAAAATCCTGAAATATCTAGGACAAAGCTACTTGAGCTAATAAATGAGTTTAGCAAAGTAGCAGCATACAAGATCAACATGCAAAAATCAGTAATGTTTTTGTACACTAGTACTGAAATGTCTGAGGAAAATTCCATTTACAATAACAACAAACAGACTCACATACCTATTAATCAATTTAACCAAAGTAGTACAGGACTTATATGCAGAAAACTACAAAACAATGGTGAAAGAAATCAGTGAAGACCTAAAAAAATGGAAAGACATTGCATGTTCATGGATTGGAAGACTAAATATTATGAGGTTGTTAATCCAACCAAAACTGATTTAAAGATTCAATGTAATACCAATCAAAATTCCAACAGCCTAGTTTACACAAATAGAAAAGGCAATTACCAATTATATTTGAAAGGGAAAGTGCACCGGAAGAGCTAAAACATTCTAAAAAGGAAGAGAGACATGGGAAGAATTTCATTGCCTAACCTGGAAACATATTACAGAGCTACAGTGGTCAAAAGAGGATGGTATTGCCATAAAAGATAGACACATTGATCAATGGAATTGAATTGAGAGTCCAGAAATAAACCCTCAATCTATGGCCAACTGTTTTTTTTAAAGATCTATTTCTTTGTTTCTCCCTACCCCCTTGTTGTTTTTCACTTTCTGTGTCTGTTCATTTTCCTTGCTTCTTTAGGAGGCACTGGGAGCCAAACCCGGGAACTCTGATGTGGGGGGGAGATGCCTAATACTTAAGCCACCTTTGCTCCCTGATTTTATTGTGTCTTTCATTATGTTTTTCCTCCCTGCATTTCTTATTGTGTCATCTTGTTGCATCAGCTCACCACACCTGCCCATCACATCAGCTCTCTGTCTTCTTTTAGGATGGGCCAGGAACCTCTGCTCCCTTGTTTGTTGTGTCTCTCATTATGTTTTTTCTTCTTGTGTCTCTTGTTGCAATTCCTGCCCATCATGCCAGCTCACTCTCTTCTTTAGGAGGAACTGGCATCTGAACCAGTGACCTCCCATGTAGTAGGCAGGAGCCTAGTTGCCTGAGCCACATCTGATTCCCTGGCCAACTGATTTTTAACAAACTTACCAAGTCCATGTTAATGGGACAAAACGGTGTCTTCAAAAAATAGTGCTGAGAGAACTGTATATCCGTAACCAAAAGAATGAAAGAAGATCTTTATCTCACTCCCTATACAAGAATCAACTCAAAATGGATCAAAGGTCTAAATATAAAAGCCAGGACCATAAACCTACTAGAGGAAAATGTGGGGAAACATATTAAAGACCCTGTGGTAGGTGGTGGTTTCTTGGAACTTACACCCAAAAAGCACATGCATCAAAAGAAAAAACAGATTATTGAGACCTTCTCAAAATTAAACACTTTTGCACTTCAAAGGACCTTGTCAAAA
This sequence comes from Tolypeutes matacus, assembly GCA_026826555.1. Taxonomy (NCBI): domain Eukaryota; kingdom Metazoa; phylum Chordata; class Mammalia; order Cingulata; family Chlamyphoridae; genus Tolypeutes; species Tolypeutes matacus. Next base: position 892,708 of record JAKSZT010027124.1, on the reverse strand, counting down.
GGGTGAAAAGGCAGTCAACTCAATGGGAGAAATTATTTGGAAATCATATGTCTGATAAGGGTTTAGTATCCATGAAATATAAAGAGATGCTACAACTCAACAATACAAAGATGAATGACCCGATTAAAAAATGGGCAAAAAACTTGAATAGAGATTTGTCCAAAGAAGATAGAGAAATGGCAAAAAAAAAAAAAAAAAAAACACACATTAAAAATGTTCAACATCACTAGCAATTAAGGAAATGCAAATCAGAACTACAATGAGATAACATTTCACACCTATCGGAATGGTGACTATTAAAAACACAGAGAACTACAAGTGTTGGAGAGGATATGGAGATATAGAAATACTTATTCACTGTTGATGGGAATTTAGAATGGTACAGTCAGTGTGGAGGACTGTCTGGCAGTTTCTAAAGAAGTTGAATATAGATTTGCCACATGACCCGGCAATTACACTTGGGTATATACCCAGAGGACCTGAGAGTAGTGACATGAATAGACATCTGCACACTGATATTCACAGTGGCATTATTCATGATTACCAAAAGTTGGAAACAACCCAGGTGTCCATTAACCAATGAATGTATAAACAAACTTCGGTAAGAAAAAATGAAGTTGTAAAGCATTTCACAACATGGATGAACTTGGAGGACATTATGTTGAGTGAAGCAAGCCAGACACAAAAAGACAAATACTGTATGATTGTGTTACTATGAACTAAATAAATTATGTAATCTCATGGAATTACTAACTTGAATATGGGTCGCCAGAAATAGAATGAGTTTAGAGAATGGATGGCTGAAGGTTAACTTGTGCAGAAATGGTAAAAAAGATGTGTGTTAATCTTTGGAAATGAATAGAAAAGGTGAAAGCCCAACATGTTTGTAACTAACAGTACTATTATGTGGGTATGAGAGTGGTTTAAAGGACAGTATAAGGCCATGTATACTACTAAAAGGAAATCTAAAAAATGTAACATGGAACTGTATAGCATAGAAAAACCACATGGGAAATATGAATATGGGTAAAATTGCATCTATAATACTGTTTTTCATTGAAGCTGAACAAATATATGTTCATAATACAAAATAATAATATAAGAACATAATATCATATAAAAAACATTGTTATGAGAAAGAAATCAGACACAAAGTACTATATATTATATGATTCCATTTATATGAAATATTAATATAAATCAATGTATAAAGATGAAATTTGATTAGTGGTTATGTAAGATTGGGGATAGAATGCTAAGGGATGTGGAATTTTTCTTTTGGGAGTAATGAAATTGTTCTAACATTTTTTGTGGGGATGAATGTAAAATATTGTGATTATATGAAAAGCCATTTTTTATACACTTTGGATATATCATATGGTGTGTGTATATATCTCAATAAAACTGCTTAATAAATAAATAAATGTCCAAGACTAGCCATAAATAGCAGCTATATACAGCAGGGGAAACATAGATAGAGAGGTGAAGAAATTTCTTGTTTGTGTCTTTATTATTATTATTAAAATAATGAAAATGCTCTAATAATGATTGAAGTGATGAATGTACAACTATGTGATTATACCAAATACCACTGATTGTACACTTTAGATGAATTGTATGGTTTATTAACATGTATCAATAAAATTGATCTGTTAAAAAAGAAGAAAGAACTAAAATCAAAAACTTAACTCCACACCTTGATGAACTAGAAAAGGAAGAAATTAATCCCAAAGCAAGCAGAAAGAAGGAAATAACAAAGATCAAAGTAGAACTAAATGAAATTAAGAATTTAAAAAAGGGGGCAAGATGGCGTTGGTGTAGGAGGGCGCACACTGCAAGCTCCCAGAGCAAGGCGGATTGGGGACGGGGTCCTGCCCGGGGGTCTGTGCTGTGCACGCGTGGAGTGAGAAGCTTGGGACATCTATCTGCGCGGATCGGCGGCGTGGACCGAACGGTGGAGATTCGTGAGTTTTGAGGCTGCCGGTGGAGGTTGGCACAGGCGGCTGAGCCCCGCGGTTACGGAAATAAAAAATAAAACGGCCATTTGGAGCCGCGGGCGGGGGCGAAAAAGTTTTATTTTCTAGGGAGCTGGCTGCCTGGCGCCCCTTGGACCTTGTGTGAGCAGAGCAAACAAGCTAGTCAGCACCCGGTGAACCGGAGGGGGGATTTTGGTCAGGCAAAGCAGCTGATCTCCCTAGCCACCCAGGGATAAGACC
>JAKSZT010027124.1:869377-890392 GCA_026826555.1 Tolypeutes matacus | reverse complement strand
GTACCTGCAGTTACCTGGATAGCCTGGTACAGGACCTGCCTTCTTCCTCCCTTCTAGAGGTGGGGCTGAAGCCTAGGTTAGGCCTGCAGGCCAGTCTGGGTGAAAGAAACCAGTCACTACCAGCACTGTGATTTTCAGTCCACCTGGCTTCTCCTCATGCTGGGGGTGGAGTCAGAATGGTGGCTACCGACCTCCTCCTGACTTGGACAAGCTCAAACTTCAGCTGTTCTTAGGGTTATACTTTAGACAGCTGAATTTACTTACCAGTAGCTGAAATCGGTGGTCAACTGTCTCTTCCTCCCTTGTTTTTGGGAAATGGAGCTTCCATTTCTTGCCACAGAATAGCTCCTGGGGTGGCTTGTGCTGACAAAGTAGGATGATCACCGGCTTCTTCACTGTGGCCTGTAGTTTCCTGGAGAGGCTGGCACAGCTCCCCCAGCTTCCCCCCTGCCTGAGGTCAGCCTGGGGCTTAGGCTAGAGTGGCAATCTGATCTAGATGGAAAGAAGGCAGTCCCTACCAGCACTGTGATTTTAAGTCAGCCCCGCTTCCCCTCATGTCAGACGTGGAGTTAAGATGGCGGCTACTGGCCTCCTCCAGGTTATTTTTAATTTCACTTTTTGTGCCTTTTATTCCCATATGATCTGCTAGTTTTCTATGTATGCATTCAAATTCTTCATCATGTTCACCCAGGGTCTTCTTAATATCCTTAATCTCTTTAACCATCTCATTAAATTTATTAAGATTTGTTTGAACATTTATCATTAGCCAGGCAGGCTGAAAACACATGCAGTTGCCCAGAGAAGCTGAAGAATCATCAGTCCCCTCTTATCTTATGGGGAGGTGGAGATAGAATTAAAGAAACTCAAGAAAATAGTCTGTGTGTGATAAGAGAACATACATTTGCCCAGAGAGGCTGAGGAAAATGATCTCCCCTCCTATCCTATTGGGGTATGTGAATGGAGCCCCAGGTGCCCAACTATCTAGCCTGTGCTAGCCAAAAGCACCTGCAGTTCCCAAGAGAGGCTGGTGTAGGTACCTTCAGCTTCCTGCCTGACAGAGGTGGGGTGGAAGACTAGACGAGGGCTGCAATCCAATCTGGGTGGGAAAAAGCTGATTCCTACCTTAACTGTGATTTTTAATCATCCCTGCTTCCCCTAATGCCATGGGTGGAGTTAAAATGACAGCTACCAGCCTCTTTCCAACTTGGACAGGTTCAAACTTTAGCTGTTCGCAAGATTATACTTTAGCCAGTCAAATTTACTAATCAGTAGCTGATGTTGGGGCCCAACTATCATTTCCTTCCACTTTTTTGGGAAATGGAGCTTACAACTCCAGGCACAGAATAGCTCCTGAATTGGACAGCACCACCATTGCAAGATGGACACTAGCTCCTATGGTCTGGAGTGCTCTACTAATGAATCTTTGTTGCAGACAGGAAGTCTCCTCTTTTGATTCTTTTTTTTTTTTTTTTTTTAAATTTGACTGGATATTAAAATTTTTTTTTTTTTTATTATGGGTAAAAATCAAAATTCTCACAATACATACAAACATTTGTAAAATGATATATAAATATATATGCATATATGTGTATTTGCTTACAAAAATGTTATTTTTTATATATATATATACATATATTTTAAGAGGTGCTTAGATTACCTAAAATATTATATGGAACCCACTCGGATTCCCATGTTGCCCACCTCCCACACCTCCCACCACATCCAACACAAACATCTCCCATAGTGTAGTATCTGTTCTTATCAGTTTAATATCTGATACGTCCTCTATCCCTGCAGGTTTTGAATCAAGTTTTAGTAAGTAAAGTAAGTTAACTTAAAGAAAAGAACCTTTTTAAAGAAAAATAAGAGACCCATTAAAAACTAATACAAAAATCATGTCTATGTGTTCCCTGTCCTAAAGTATGAGCTGAGTGTTTGATAACCCGGTGGATCACTACTCTAAGGAGAGCTGGGACTCGAACCAGGGACCTCATATATTTAAAATAGAGACTCCTCCACTGAGCTAAACTTTCTTGTTGGCTCAGTTAGCTAGAGAGCTATTCAGTCACTTTCCCTAGGGCAGGTTTGATTCTTTCTTGCTGATTAGGAGCCTGTCTGTCCCTGCCCCTTTTCTACTCTTATTGCTTTCTTTCCCAGGGCAGCAGGACATGATGACTTGTATGATTGGATCCCCCATTGCCTCTCCTGGTCAGGTTGAGTTCCCTTCTGAAATTCAAATGGGACCTTGGTATCCGAACTCACCACAGAGAAATGGCACTCAACCCTATTCCAGACCTCCCCCTCTTCCCAGGCGACCCCACATAGGCCATTGGAAGGTTATTAAGCACTTCCTACTGCATGCTTCCCTTAGGGGTGTGGAGATTTTGATAGTTTTCAACACCAGAATAGTCAATTGCCTGACTCCACCCTCTCCTAGCCCAAGTTCTTATATCACAGGTTGGTTAGGTAAATCAGGCTGCCTTAGCAGATTCACTTCTCCCCTCTTCCCAGTGCCACCTCTTGCCAGTTGGTATGCTCCATAAAGTTCATAGGGAGTCCAGGTAACCAAACCCACAGAAAGGAAACCTCTCCACACTTCACTAGAACCTTCTTACTCCTGGAGAATGCTCCCTTTCACTAGGTGGCTGGTGGGAGTCAGGGGGTTTGCAGTGGCTTTTTGTTTTGAGGGTGGGGCTTAGCCACCCTCTATTTCCAGCCACCAGGGTGAGAAACTCACTGTTTTCCCTTGGATTTTTTATCTCTTTATCCAGTTCCCTCCCAGCCAATACACTGAAGCCTCCTGCTCTGTTGGTTCCCAAAACAGCTCACTCAGGCAGGATCTTGCCCCTTCTCAGCTGTTTTTTGTGAGAGAGCTTGTGAGTGCCCACTTAAATTTATGCCATCTTGTCAAAATCCTCCCCACTACTTTCTTGTACAAAAATTATGGTACTGCCTCATGTAAAATCTTATCCTGCTGGACCTGGCACACTAGAGAAAATACGGAATTATAATGGCAATAATGAGGACATTTTGATATGCCTAAATTGGTATATTTCTGCACTCACTTTGAAAATAAAGACTCTAAAACTAAGCAACTCAAATAGGATACTAATTTTAATTGGTACTTGGAAGCTTCCAAATTTATAATTTACTATAAAATTGCTACTCTTCAAGAAAAAATAACAAATTAACAAAGACTTCTCTACACCCATTAACAAGCTTGAAGAGCTATCCAGAACTCCTGACTGACTATTCTAACCCTTCTTTAAACCCATCTTCTCCTATGCCTCTGTATCATACCTTAGCCAAATTCCCTTCCTATAATGATTCCCTTGAAACCGTTCATCTTTTTGCTCCTTTCAAGACTAAGCCAAATTAAGGAAGATCAGGGGTTTCATCTGTTACATATACCCCTGGACAAAGGGCAAATTGAGGACAATTATTAAAGATTTTCCAAATCCTACTGAAGAACCAGTAAATATTACAAAAGAATTCAATCTTTTCATTCAGATTTATAAACCTGGATCCTCAGACATTCACCAATTAATTCTCATGACTTCTGGAGAAGGTCATGCCAAAATATGTATAGACAAACCTACCTGGAAATATCCCTTAAGTGAATTTTCAAAATGAAAGACTACTGACAAAACTGAAGCATTTATATTAGCTAAAGATCATAAGTTTATACCTGTGGTTTCTCCAAATTATTGATGGAATAATTTCAATCAACTGTGCATCCCTACAGTCACATAAGAGAATTTTATAAAATCTTATACTGTTTACAAATATCTCCTGTTGGTCCTGTTTTCCTAGAGAACCCTCACTAATATAGCTTGGTACCAGAAGTGAGGTGGTTCTTGAGAAACAGAATCTCAAAAATGGGATTTCTGAATTGGTTCTGGGATTTTTGCAATTGGCTTTCTACTCTGATTAGATTTAAGGGCACTAATGACTCTCTTTCTAATAATCAAAAAGCCACTGACAGTCCATGGCATGAGTTGGCAATAGAGATATGCAAAATATCACCACTGGTTACAACTACTTCCATACTTATAAGAGGAAAAGATCTGTGAGAGACTGTATTTAACACTTTAAGAGTTTGGTAGAGTTAAAAGGTACAATGGCTGTTCCTAAATTTGCTGGATACTGTTACAAAAGAAAAAGATGACCTGAAGTTTTCAAGTTTGCAACTTAAGCACTGCATGAATTATGTGGAAGGTTACATGTGTGCTCTGAAAGAAAATCTTGTTTCATGCAGCCACAGACTGGAGATCTCTCAAAACCAGACACAGAATCTCATTGAATGAGTAGCAGAGTTACAACAGAAACTAAATTCTCAACCTTGCATGATATGTGCTGTTAAAGAGGGGGCATTGATTGGAAAGGAGTACAACCCTGAAGGTTGGGATGAAGACATATGGCTTGATGATGTTATTAGTGGAGATGTTGAAACATTAAAATCTGCTTTGACTTTGCCAGAGAAACTTGTAATGCTTTGCCCTGTGGAGACCTTGCGATGTCAAGTTTGTATCACCCAGCTTCCAGCCTGCCCCAAGGAGTCTGGACCTCCTCCAAGCCATGAAGCAAGTACCAGCCAAACTGAAGACTGCACTGCCTAACCACCATGCCATCCAACTGCCATCCAACTGCCACCTGAAGAGATCAATCCTGTCTCACAAGAGGAAATGCAAAGGAATGCTCTGAAGTCAGTAGCTTGCAAGACATTTCTAATACTTCTCCTTACCCACCATCACCACCACTCTTCTCTTTGAGACCTATAACTTGACTAAAATCACAACAATCCCCCAAAGGTGACGTACAAAGGGTGACCTATGAGGAAGTATACTGTACTATAAAAAAACTGCATGAGTTTTCCAATTTATATAGGCAGAAATCAGGGGAATATGTGTGGGAATGAATATTAAGGGTATGGGATAATTGTGGAAGGAATATAAGGTTGGATCAGGCTGCATTTATTGATATAGGTCTACTAAGCAGAGATTCTGGAATCAATGCTCTAGAAGTAAGAAAAGGTTCTAACAGTTTGGGGTTGCTGGCTGAAACATGGACCAAATCATGGCTTAGAATGTCTGAGTTCGAGATGCTCAATTTGCCCTAGTTTACTATAGATGAGGGAATCCAAAGGCTCAGAGAGATTGGAATGGTAGAATGGATTCACCATTTAAGACCTGCCCACCCACTCCAGGAATACCCAGAGGACACACTTTTAACCAGGACTGTGAGGAATAAATTTGTAAGACTAACTCCATCTTCCCTGAAGAGCTCTGTGATTGCTGTTCTCTTTAGTCAAGATATTGCTGTGAGAACTTATGTGATGGAACCAGAATCCTTAAACACTGTGGGGATGATCAGATCTTGGGCTGGCAGAAGCCAAGTAGCAACATTTAATCACCAAAGACAAGGTGGGCATGGCTACCACAATGAATGGCAGACTCAAAGCAGCAATCAAGAGTCCGAGTCACATAGAGCAATGGTGTCGGCTAATAGATCAAGGGGTACTTAGAAGTAAAGTAGATAGGCAGTCTATTAAATTCCCACTTGATCTGTATGAGCAGAAGAGTTCTAGGTCCAGTGAACAAAACCCTAAATTGAATTACAGAAACAAAGACTCATGGTTCCTTAATCAATTCCCAGACATAAGACAGTTTACAGACCCAGAGTCCCTTGAATGAAGGGAAGTCCAGGTCCTCTTGGGGAAGGATCCTGTTACACTGCCAATTATTTATACTGTTAGTCTTCCTCCCAGCTGTACCCAAAGAGACCTAAAGACTTTACCAGGGTAACTGTGCACTGCAGAAAAGGAAATGATCAAACATTTTGGGAATTATTAGACACTGGCTCAGAAGTGACATTAATTCCAGGAAACCCAAAACATCACTGCGGTACAACAGTCAGAGTAGGGTCTTATGGTGGTCAGGAATTTGATGGAGTTTTAGCTCATGTCCATCTCACAGTGAATCAAGTGGGCCTCCAGACCCATTCTGTGGTTATGTCACTAGTTCCAGAATGCATAATTGCAATTGACATATTCAGTAACTGGAAGAATCCTCACATTGGATCACTGACTTGTGGAGTGAGGGCTATTATGGTAGAAAAGGCCAAATGGAAGCCACTAGTATTACCCCTACCTAGCAAAATAGTAAATCAAAAGCAATACCAGATTCCTGGAGGGATTGCAGATATCAGTTCCACCATCAACGATTTGAAGGATTCAGGGGTGGTGATTCCCACCACATCCCCATTCAGCCTGTGCAGAAAAAAGATGGATCATGGAGGATGACAGCAGATTATTGTAAACTTAACGAGGTGGTGACTCCAGTTGCAGTTGCTGCCCTAGATGTGGTGTCATTGCTTGAGCAAATCAACACATAACTTAGTACCTCATATGCATTTATTGATCTGGCAAATGATTTTTTCTCAATTGCCATTAGTAAGGCCACCAGAAACAGCTTGCTTTCAGCTGGCAACGCGAGAAATATACCTTCACTGTCTTGTCTCAGGAGTATATCAACTCTCCAGCCCTAAGCAGGGACCTTGATTCTCTCTTCCTCCCACAAGATATCACACTGGATCATTATATTGATGATATCATGCTGATTGCACCCAATGAGCAAGAAGTAGCAGTTACTTTAGACTTATTGTGTGAGATGATTTGTGTGAGATGATTGGAGATAAATCCAACAAAATTACGGGGGTCTTCCACTTTGGGGAAATTTCTAGGTGTCCAGTGGTGTGGGGCATGTCAAGATATCCTTCTAAAGTGAAGGTTAAGCTATTGCATCTGGGCCCTTCTATGAATAAAAAAGAGGCACAATACTTAGTTGGTCTCTGGATTTTGGAGACAACACATTCTTCATCTGGGTGTGCTACTCTGGCCCATTTATGGATTGACCTGAAAAGCTGCTAGTTTTGAGTGGGGACTGAAACAAGAGGAGGTTCTGGAACAGATCCAAGCTGCTGTTCAATGTGCGCTGCCACTTGGGCCATATAATCCAGCAGATCCAATAGTGCTGGAAGTGTCAATGGCAAATAGAGATGCTATCTGGAGCCTTTGGCAGGCCCCAATAGGAGAATCACAACACAGACCCTTTGGAGCAAAGCCCTGCCATCCCCTGCAGATAACTACTTTCCTTCTGAGAAACAGCTTTTGACCTGCTAGTGGGCCTTAATAGAGAATAAATGCTTAACCATGCACCACCAAGTTACTCTGAGATCTAAGTTGCCTACCATGAGCTGGGTATAGTCTCACCCACCAAACCATAAAATTTGGTATGCACAGCAATGCTCCACCATAAAGCAGAAGTGGTATGTATGAGACAGGGCTCGAGTGAGTCCTGAAGGCACAAATGCTCATGGTCACCACCCTGCCTCATTATCTTCTTTTTCCCAACACACAGCTATGGCCTCTTGGGGAGTTTCTTACAATCAGTTGACTGAGGAAGAGAAAACTCAGACCTGGCTTACAGATTGCTCTGGATGATATGCTGGTACCAGTCAAAAGTGGATAGCTGCAGCACTGCAGCCCCATTCTGGGACACACCTGAAAGACAGTGGTGAGGGCTAATCCTCCCACTGAGCAGAAGTTCAAGCAGTGCACCTGATTATTCATTTTTCTTGGAAGGAGAATTGGTCGGAGGTGCATTTGTACAGTGATTCATGGGCTGTTGCTAATGGGTTGGCTGGGTAGTCAGGGACCTGAAAGGAACATGATTGGAAAATTGGTGACAAAGAGATCTGGGGAAGAGGTGTGTGGTAGATCTTTCTGTGTGGCCTAAAAAACATGAGAATATTAGCATCCCATATGAATGCTCATTAGAGGATGACTTTGGCAGAGGAAACTTTTAATAATAAAATGGATAAGATGACTTGCTCTATGGCTAGCACTCAGTCTCTTTCCTCAGCCACTCCTGTCATTGCTTAATGGATTCATGAAGAAAGCGGCCATGGTGGTAGGGATGGAGGTTATGCATGGGCTCAGCAACATGGACTTCCCCTCACCAAAGCAGACTTTGCTACAACCACCCCTGAATGCCCAATCTGTTAGCAACAGAGATCCACACTCAGCCCCTGATATGGCACCATTCTTTGATGTGATCAGCCTGCTACCTGGTGTCAGATTGATTACATTGGAACACTTCTATCATGAAATGGGTAGGAGTTTGTTCTATCTGGAATAGACACATACTCTGGATATGGGTTTGCCTTTCCTGCATGCAGTGCTTCTTCCAAAATTACCATCCATGGACTTACTGAATGTCTTATCCATTACCATGGCATTCCACATTGCATTGCTTCTGTTCAAGGAACCCACTTCACCACAAATTATGTGTGGGAATGGGCTCACACGCATGGTATTCACTGATCTTACCATGTTGTCTATCATCTTGAGGCAGCTGGATTGATTGAATGTTGGAATGGCCGTTTGAAGATTCAATTATGGCACCAACTAGGTGGCAATACTTTGCATGGCTGGGACAATGTTCTCCAGGAGGCTGTGTATGCTCTAAATCAGAGTCTACTCTATGGTGCTGTTTCTCCCATAGCCAAGATTCCTGGGTCAAGAAATCAAGGGCTGGAAATGGTAGTGACACCACTCACTAGTTATCCACTAGGAAAATTTTTGCTTCTTGTCCCTGCAACCTTAAGCTCTGCTGGTTCACAGGTCTTAGTTTCAAAAGGATAAGTGTTTCCACCAGGGTACATAACAATGATCCCGTTGAACTGGAAATTAAGACTGCCACCTGGCCACATTGGGCACCTCATGTTTCTGAATCTACAGGCAAAGAAGGGAATTACTCTACTGATTGGGGTAATTGATCCTGACTATCAAGAGGAAATAGGACTGAACCTACACAATGGAGGTAAAGAAGAGTTTGCCTGGAATACAGGCGATCCTCTAGGGCATTTCTTAGTATTACAGCACCCTGTGTTTAAAGTCAATGGAAAATTGCAACAGTCCAACCCAAGCAGGACTAACAATGGCCCAGAATCATCAGGAATGAAAGTTTGGGTCACCCCACCAGGCAAAGAACCATGGCCGGCTGAGGTGCTTGCTGAGAGTAAAGGAAATATAGAATGGGTAGAAGAAGTAGTTAGTGAGAAATATGAACTTTGACCATGTGACCAGTTACAGAAACAAGGACTATAAAGGTCATGAATATTTCTTCCTTGTTTTGTTATGAATATTTTTGTACATGTACATGAAATGCATATATTTGTTTTCTTCCCTAAGTTTTCCCTTATCATATGACATAAGTTGTATTAGTTTCATGTTGTAGTATTTAAGTTTAAGAGCGAATATTACCCAAGGGCTTGCACACTATTCTGAAGGGAATTAGTGCATTTCTGTTTGTATGTAGAACAATTGAATATTGTTATGTGGAAATATGTGTGTGTGTGTGTATCTGTCTGTTATTTTTAAATCATGGTTTAAGGTGATGTGAATGGCTGCCAAGTTGACAAGGTGTAGACTGGGATGATTAGGCTAATGTATCAACTCAGACCAGGTAATTGTGCCCAGTTGTCTAGTCAAGCAAGCACTGGGGTAATTGTAATACAAGAGAATTCCATGGACTTTACTCATCAGTGAAGTAAATAGAAGGCTGATTACATGTACACTCAACTAAGGAGATTGTCATCAACAACGAGTGATATCTCATCCAATCAGTTGAAGGCCTTAAAAGTGGAAGTGATTTCAGCATTTAGAGAGAGAATTCCCATTTATTCCTCAGACAGCCAGCCCCTCTTGGGAACTTATCAAGGACCTTCATTGTAGTCCCTGGTTTGCTGCCTGCCTTGTGGAATTTGGACTTGTGCATCTGCACAGGCTCATGAGAGAACTTTATAAAATCTCATACTATTTAGAGATATTCCTCTCAGTTCTGTCTCCCTAGAGAACCCTGTCTAATACACCAGGAGAGAGAAAAACCACAGATTGTGCAGCCTGAAGCTGAAAATGCTGAGGCCCAGAGGAGAGGGGAGAGAGAAGTGGATTCTTCCATGTGCCTGGTTGCCCACAGCTGAGCTTAGGGAGAAAGTGAGACTGGAAGGGAATGCAGAGACTGACAGGGCCACCATTGAGCCTTGCCATATGGTAAGAGTCCAGGATCACCAGCAGCTGAACTTCAGGGACAGATCTTCCCCTGATGCCTTGATTTTGAAATTTTTCCTAGCCTTGGAACTGTAGGCTTGTAACCTAATGAATTCCCATTATAAAAGCCAATGTATTTCTGGTATATTGCTCTAACCAATCTTTAGAAAACTAAAACAGAGGATTTTTAAACCTTGCAGAATAGTGTAGAAATTGGATTTTTAATCTTTCTTTAATGGATTAACCTTTATAAGTCTTGTTTGTAGCTAAAAAATTGAGCCTCTTATTTGGGATGAAGGTAGTCAAAATTCCTTTAAGCAAATAAAGCATAGTTTGCTGGCACTCCTGATTTTGGGGCAGCTTAATTACAAATTACCCTTTTTTCTCTTTGTTCATGAACAAGAAGGAAACAACTTAGGTTTCATTACACAAAAGCATAGAGACACAGACCTCTAGGATATCATAGCAAGCAATTGTGTACCATAACCAAGGAACTTCCCTCTTGCATGAGGTCCATTGTTGTGATGGCAAAACTTTTAGAATCAATTGAAAACTTAATCATAGGATCTCCCTTAACTATTTATTCCTCATCCTGTTGAAGCACTTCTTAATTCTCATCACACTCAACATCTCTCTACCAAATTCTTATAATATTCTCTTATTTTCTCCTTCCAATGTCTCTGTTGTTCATTGTCACAACATTAATCCTACTACTTTACTTCCTACTACTGGAATAGCTTTAACCAATTATTAAATGCTTGAATAGATTTACAAGAAACCCAAATTGATAATGCAGATGTTATCTGGTTTACAGATGATTCCCACTTTAAGATTACTCAGAAATCTATCATGTTGGATATGCTATTACCACTAACCATGAGGTAATAGATGCAAATTCCTTACCTAATGATACATCAGCCCAGCATGCTGAACCTTTTGCCCTCACAAAAGCCTGTGTAATTGTAGAAGGGAAAACATTAAATATATACATTGATAATCAATATGCCTTTTTAGTTGGGGATGTTATGGAAGCAAAGAGATTTTTAACCTCCAATAGAGGAAAAATATTTTATGTTACAGAATTGCAAGATGCTGTACTGTTACCAAAGGCTTTGGTTATAATTAAAATTCTTGGTCATTCTTGGGCAAATATGGAGGAAAGCCCTGGAAATAACATGGCAGATACAGCTGAAAAAGTGAAGCTATACATTCTAATCTTATTCCTGTTTCTATAGTGACTTAAGAATATATAACTATTAGAAACATAAAAAAAGTTATTTCCTTAAAAAAAAACAAAGTTATTCCTTGAGATTCCACAAAATACTCCTTCTGAAGAGACAGAGAAATGAAAAAATGTCAGCTGTTTTTATAAGCCTACAATTAACTCACAGTTTAGCCCTAGTGGTAAATCAATCCTCCCTACCTGCCTCCAGGAAACTGTTTTCGGAAATTATTCATAACATGACTCACTGGAATACTGATAAAATGGTAAGCTAAGGAAAGAAATATTTCTGGAAATGATACTCTTAAAAAGCTATGAAAGTATATCAAAATTGTTTAATTTATCCTAAGCATAATCCAGAAAATCCTTTTCATAGTTCTCAAAGACTTACATACTGGACCTTAGAAATTTGGCAGCTGGACCTTATTCAATTACCTCAATCCCAAGGTTATAAATATGTTATTTTTTGAAGTACTAGGGGTCAGGGATTGGTATATGTGAATCCTTAAAAACAAAAAGTAAATAGGACTGCATATCTTTCTTATACTCTTTTTTTTTTTTTTTTGAGGTATCAGGGTCCAGGGATTGAACCCAGGACCTCATATGTAGGAAGCTGGCACTCAACCACTGAGCCACATCAGCTTCCCTGGGTTTTTTGTTTTGCTTGTTGTTTTTGTTTTGTCAGGAGGCACTGGGAACACAAACTGGGACCTCCTATGTGGGAGGAGGGTGCTCAACTACTTGCACCACATAAGCTTCTTATAAAATGTTTTAATAATGATTTGTATGTACTCCAATTTGGCTAATGACTTTTCCTGTAGAAAAGCTATGTTGCTACCATCACAAAGGTATTATTAGAAAAAATATTTCCAAATTGGGGAATTCCCTTGCAATTTCACAGTGACTGAAGAATCCATTTTACAGGACAAATCATGAAAGTAATTTGTAAAATATGGCCTATTTTGCAACATTTTCATTATGTCTCTCACCACTGGCCCTCAAGCTTAATAGAAAAAATAAATGGTAAAATTAAAACACAATTAGATAAGTTCATGAAATCCCTCAATCTACCATGGCCAAAGGCCTTACTTATAATTTTATTAAATCTAAAATACACTTCTTTTGGAAAACATTTTAACCCAATTTGAAATTATAACAGGGAGACCTATAAAAATAAACTCTGGAATATATGAGACCTGCCTCCTAAAAGGAAATATGATAACCTATTATCAGGAACCAATCAAAATATTTTTAAAAAATGAAACCTTGGTAAAGCAATGCTTTTACAGTGCACTCTTTGTGTTTTTTGTTTGTTTGTTTGTTTTTGTTTTTTTGTTTTGTTTTGTTTTTTTTTTGTTTGTTTTTTTATTTTTTTGTTTTTTTTGTTTTTATTCTTTATTTTATTTTATTTTTTATTATTATTATTTTTTGCTCTTATTTTTTTTATTTATTTTTATTTTTTTGTTTTTCACAGTGCACTCTTTGGAGACGAAGTTATTCAGAACCACAATCTTCAGGCTGGCAACTTTACATATTGGAAAAGACTCCTCTATAAAGATGCACTCAAACCTCACTGGAAAAAAGCTATCAGGTACTTTTAACTAACCCATATGCTGCCAAATCAGAAGGTATTAATTCTTGGATAAATATTTCTCATTTACTAGTGATTGGTCTGTTGAATTCATCAGCTTCTTCATTCATCAATGTAGGTTGATTGTGTGTTTCTAGAAATTTGTTCATTTCATCTAAGTTATCCATCTTTTTGGCATACAATGTTTTAAAATGTAAGCAGTGCAGGCTTTAAATTTCCCTCTCAGCACTGCCTGGATTGGAGAATTGTCCCTTTTATTAATATATGATGACCCTCTTCCCTTATAACCATTTTGCATTTAAAACCCATTTTTTTCATATATTAGTATCACCACTCCAGATCTTTTTGGTCTTGGAATATCTTTTTCCAACCTTTAACTTTCAACCTAGTTGTGTCCTTACTTCAGAGGTGTGTCTCTTATAGACTGCATATAGATGTCTCATATATTTTAATCCATTCTAACAGTCTATGTCTTTTGTTTGGGAAGTCCAAGCCATTAACATTCAATATTATTACTGTATTGGCTTTACTTCATCTATTTTTATCCCTTGGCTTTCTCTTGTCATATCTTACTATTGTCTCTCATTCTACCCTTCAATTTACCATTCCTAATAATCTTCATTTCTTCATCTTTTCCAAGTCTCTTGTCCTTGTTTTTCCTTAAAAAAACTGAAGCACTCTGTGTAATTTCTCTTGTAATTCTGGTCTTTGGTAACACTCTCTCAGTTTTTGTTTGTCTGTGAAAACTTTAAACTCACTCTCATTTTTGATGGACAATTTTGTGAGATTCAGAATTCTTAGTTGGCAGTTTCTCTCTTTCAATACCTTACAGATATCATACCACTTTCTTCTCAACTCCAAGGTTTCTGATGAGAGGTCAGCATTTAATCTTTCTGAGATTCCCTTTTATATGATGCTTTGCTTTTCTCTTGCTGCTTTCAGAATCCTCTCTTTATCTCCGGTGTTTGTCATTTTGAATAGTAGGTGTGTTGGAGTAGGTCTATTCAGATTTATTCTTTTGGGGTGTGTTATCCTTATTGGATATTGATATTTTTGTCTTTCATATGGGCTGGGAAGTTTTCAGTCATTATTTTCTCAAATATTTTTTCTGCCCCTTTTTCATTCACTTTTCCTTCTCAGACACCAATAACACATATGTCAGTACATTTTGCATTGTCATTCAAGTCTGAGACCCTCTTCCATTTTTTCCATTCTTTTCTCTTTCTGTTGTCTTATGTTTTTCCCAGTTCACATGTTCTGACCTCGATATCACTAATTCTGTCTTTGTGAAATTCCAGTCTGCTGTTATATGCCTCTAATGCATTGTTATTTTCATCCATTGTATCTTTTATTCCCATAAACTTTGTTACTTTTCTTTGCAGGTTTTCAAAAATTTTTTTTATGCTCAGCCAGTGTCTTCTTAATATCTTTTATCTCTTTATTCATATTTTCCTTCAATTGTTTGAATTGATTTAGGAGATTTTTGTTATAATCATTGATTAGGTGTCTTAAATCTTGTATCTCATCAGGATATTTGTTAAGTTCCCTTCACTGGGCCATCTCTTCTTGTTTCCTTGTATGGCTTGTAATGTTTTGCTTTTGTCTAATCATCTGAATATGTTGATGAATTTACTCTGATGGTCAATTTATCTCTCTTGCTTAGTGTTTTTTTTTTTTCATGTCTCTTATTTGATTTTTGGTTCAACTTATTCTGAGTCTTTAACATTGCCCAGCTTAAGTTATCAAAATCGAGCCAGGGGCACAGAACTTCTCCCAGGAGTTAGGAATATATAGAGACCTACAAACAGGTTTTCTCCTTGCAGTTTCTTGGCAGGCCAGCAGATGGTGTTCATCAGTGAACCTTTCCACAGAGGTGTTTTACCTCAGCTTGCCAGTGTTTCTGGTCTGCCTAGAAATGAGGTTCAAAATGGGCTCTGCAGGCCAAATTGACTGAAAAGAAACCACTCTCTGCCCTTTGATCCATCTTCCCTCTTTCCAGGGAGGAAGATGTTTGTTCCTTCTCAGTTGGCTGCAGTGAGCCAGGGTTTTATCCAGCCTGCACATATTGATGTTGGGGGCAGGTTGCCTTTTCTAGCTGCCATGGTGGTTTAGTAACTCATGTTTGCTATTTCTGATTCTTTGTCACTCTGTCCTTCACCGTCCTGGGGATTGCACAACACTGTCCTGGTCAGCTGACCCACAAAGCAAGTCCCTCAGAGAGCTTTGGGTCCTTTCCCCATTGTTTTTGTGAGAGATTTGAGCTTTGTCTGCCTACTCTGATGCCATTTTCCCAGAACTACCTCTCACCTCTTCTTTTGAACCCTTTTGTTTATTTTGCCCCTCCCATAATTAATTCTACTCCTTTTAATCCCCTCTTTCTTACTCTTACCGTTTCTACCTAGTCATATGCCATGCACCATCTTTTTTTCCCAGGTATACAAAGGACTGTTGTGTTCCTGCCAATTAGGCTCCATGGAAGGGCCACAGTTATTGGATGCACCACAGGAATTCAAACTTAGATAAACACTAATGACATCAAAGAGAATATTCAAATATTACATAAACTAGGGAACCCTGAAGCTTGAGACATATTTAGTTAGCTAATTCTTAGGTCTTAGGAAGATTGGATTCATAGCATATATCAAACCTTGCTAATCATTTTTTCATAGGCACTACAGTATCTCTTATTTGTTGTTTCTTCTCCAAAATAGCAGCAGTTGTTGCCTCCCAAGTCGTGCAAGTGTGTCAAGCCTTGATCATAAAGTTTGCACTTATGAAACATTTTTGTGTTGACAAAATGAAGCCTAATTATAATTAATGTTTCAGAGTCACCCACTGAAAACCTCATTGTTGCTTATATGAGGACCCTATCTAAGGCAAACCATGCAAATGCACTCATTACCTTCCCCCCAATGTGGGACATGATTTCCAGAGATGAGACTTACTGCCACTGTGGGATTAATATAAATGTTGATCAATAATGCTTTCAGAGAAAGGTCTTGATAAAAAGGGACTAATATACAAAGAAATAAAATTAAATAGAATTATTATGGCCAAGAAAATTAAAATAGAGTCAAGATGTCATTCTGGAGGTTACTGTTATCAAATCTCCACCTGATATCTCAAACTGTCAAAATCTGCAAAGCCTCAAACAATAGTGTTCCTTGAAACTGTAAGGACATTCAGAAAACATAAACAGGAGTGAGGGGCAAGATGGCATCAGTTTAGGAGGGTACTCACTAACTCTTGGAGGATGGCTGATTGGGAACAAGATCCTGCCTGAGTCATCTGTGCTGGGGGCACTCAGAGCGAGAACCTTGAGGACTCTGAGCTGGAGGGAGCTGGATGGTGAGATGGATTGCTCAGGAAAGATTCGTGCTGCTAGCTTTTCTCTTCTTTGCTGTGCTTCTTCTTCCATGATTTCCCATTCTCTGGCTATATTGATTTTGTTTCCCGATGCTATCTTGTTTCCTTCCTTCACCTTTCTGACTTCTGATTTCTGTTGTGGTTATTACATACCACCTTTTTTCATTAGCCCACAACTTCAAGGGTATCAATTTCTATTCTATCTATTCTGTTTTCTTCTTTTATTATTATTATTATTAATTTTTTCCTTTCCGGTCTTTCTTTACTCTTTCTTTCTCTCCTCATCATTCTAGTCTTCTAAATCATTATATATATTTTTCTCCATTTGGTTTCCCAGTCCATTTTAGGTACTCCACTTTTTTTCCTATTACTCTACACTGCCTACTAAGTCTTATTTGGCCTCTCTTCTAACTTTTATCAAAATTTCTATTATCCTTCTTCCTTTCTCACATCTTTCGATTCGTCTGGCCCTAATCTTTTGTCTTCAAGGGAACATAGAAAGAAGCAAGGAAATAAAATAAGAACAAAGTGTCAAAGAGAAAACTTAACACACACACAGAATGACCAGCTAAATAAAACTCTAGAGCAGAGAGAGAAGCTAATCAACTGAATAAACCCATCAAGATAAAATGATGATTAGAGGGCAACAAAAAATTAAAAGCAACACTGAGAAACAGGAAGACATGGACCACTCCAGTGAACAAACTAAAAACCAGGAAGAGATGCAGAACATTGAATAACTAATCAAAGGTTTCTAAACAAATATCATGGACAAACTTAATGAAGTGAAGGAAGAGATTAAAGATATTAAGAAGATACTGGGAGAACATACTGAAGAAATTGTAAACATTCATAAAAAGATAACGGATATGATGGTGATCAATGGCACAATCCAAGAAATAAAAAAGACCCTGGATTCACATAACAGCAGATTTGAACAGGCAGAAGAAAGAATTAGTGATGTGGAAGACAATACATCTGAAATCAAACAGATAATAGAACATAGATAAAAAGATAGAAAAAAATCCAGCAGGGTCTCAAGGATTTAACCGACAACACAAAATGCACAAACATATGCAATATAGGTATCCCAGAAGGAGATGAGAAGGGAAAGGGAACAGAAGGATTGTTGAAGGAAATAATGGCTGAAAACTTTCCAACCTCATTGAGATAGATGGATGTACATGTCCAGGAAGCACAGGGCACACCAATCAGTATAAATCCCAAGAGGCCAATGCCATTACATATATTTGTCAAACTGTCCAATGTTCAAGACAAAGAGAAAATACTCAAGGCAGCAAGAGAAAAGAGAACCATCACATACAAGGGAAGCACAATAAGTTTAAGTGCTGATATTTCATCTGAAACCATGGAGGCAAGAAGACAGTGGTATGGTATAGTCAAAGTACTAAAAGAAAAAAACTGCCAGCCAAGAATTCTCTATCCAGCAAAACTGGCATTCAAAAATGATGGAGAGTTCAAAATATTCAGAGATAAACAGAAATTAAGAGAGTATGCCAATAAGAAACCTGCATTTCAAGAAATACTAAAGGAAGTTCTACAAGTTGAAAGGAAAAAACAGGGGAGAGAGAGTTGGAGGACCGTGTAAGAACAATTAAAAAGACAAAAAGAGAAATAAAAACAACATATGAAATACATTAACCTAAAGGAAATATGGTTGAGATAAGAAATTCCTTGAGAGAAATAACACTGAATATTAATGAATTAAACTCACCAGTCAAGAGACAAAGATTGGCATAATGCATAAGGAAATATGATCCATGCATATGTTGCCTATAAGAAATCCACCTTACACCCAGGGATTCAAGAAGGCTGAAAGTGAATGGCAGGAAAACAATTTTACATGCAAACAATAGCCAAAAAAAGGCAGGAGTAGCTATCCTAATATCAGACAAAAGAGACTTAAAATGCAAAACTATTGTAAGAGACAAAGATGCACACTATATAGTAGTAAAAGGGGTAATCTCTCAAGAAGAGAGAACAATCATATTATGACATTTATGCATCTAATCAGATGCCTCAAAATACATGAGGCACACCCTAGAAAAACTAAGTGGAGAAATAAATGCCTCTACAATTATAGTGGGGGACTTTAATAGACTATTATCACCATTTGACAGAACATCTAGACAGAGAATCAATAAAGAAACAAAGACTCTGAGTAATTTATTAGAGGACCTGGACCTATTTGACATACAGAACACTGCACCCAAATACAGCAAGATTTACATTCTTCTCAAGTGCACATGCTTCATACTCCAAGACAGACCACATGCTAGGCCACAGAACAACTCTCAATGAATTCAGAAAGACGGAGATTATACAAAGTAATTTCTCCAACCACAATGGAATAAAATTGGAAATCACTAACAGCCAGAGAAACCGATTAGGCACAAAGATATGGAATTTAAACAACACTCACTTAGACAAACAGTGGGTCAAAGAGTAAATCTCAAAAGAAATCAGAAACTACCTTGAAACTAATGAAAATTACAACACAACATATCAAAACCTATGGGATGCAGCCAAACCTGTCCTGAGAGGGAAGTTCATAGCCATAAATACATATTTTAAAAAAGAAGAAAGAGCTAAAATTGAAGACCTAACTGCACACCTGGAGGAATTGGAAAACAACAACATACAAACCTATAAGAAGTAGAAAGAAGGAAATAACAAAGATTAGAGCCAAACTAAATGAAATAGAGAATAAGAAAGCACTAGAAAAAATAAACAAAGCCAAAAGCTGGCTTTTCAAGAAGATCAATAAAATTGACAAACCCTTAGCCAGACTAACAAAGAAAAAGAAAGAACAGATGCAAATAAACAAAATACAGAATGAGTAAGGGGATATCACTACTGACACCACAGAAATAAAGAGTATCATAAGAGGATACTTTGAAAAATTATACAACAAAAATGAATGATAATTTAATGAAAATGGACAAATTTCTAGAAACTCACAAACAGCCGACATTGATGAAAGAAGAAATTGATTAACTCAATAGTCCAATTACAAGTAAAGAGATAGACTCAGTCATCAAAAGCCTCTCAACTAAGAAGAGTCCAGAACCAGATGGCTTCACAGCAGAATTCTACCAAACATTCTGGAAAGAGCTAACACCAGTCCTGCTTAAGCTTTCCCAAAAATAGAAGTAGAAGGAATATTGGCTAACTCATTCTATGATGCAAGTGTTACCCTAATACCAAAGCCAAACAAAGATACAAGAAAGGAAAATTACAGACCAATTTCTCTAATGAACCTAGATGCTAAAATCCTCAACAAAATACTTGCTAATTGCATTCAACAACATATCAAAAGAATTATACACCACGACCAAGTGGCTTTCATCCTGGGTATGCAAGGATGGTTCAATATAAGAAAATTCAATCATTGTAACACACCACATAAACAGATTGAAAGAAAAAAATCACATGATCATCTCTACAGATGCAGAAAAAGCATTAGACAATATACATCATCCTTTCCTGACAAAAACAATGCAAAAGATAGGAATAGAAGGAAACTTTCTGAACATGATAAAGGGTATATACGAAAAACCCAAAGCTAACATCATTTTCAATGGTGAAATACTAATGGCTTTCCCTCTGAGATTGGGAACAAGACAAGGATGACCACTATCACCACACCTATTTAACATTGTCTTAGAAGTACTTGCTCGAGAACTGAGGCAAGAAAGAGATATGAAAGGAAACCAAATTGAAAAGAAGAAGTAAAAATTTCATTATTTGCAGATGATATGATCCTATACTTAGAAAGCCCTGAGAAATCTACAACAAACCTTCTAGAACTTATAAAGGAGTTCAGTAACGTTGAAGGCTATAAGATCAATGCTCAAAAATCAGTAGTATTTCTGTACACCAACAGAGAGTAATCTGAGGAGGAAATCAAGAAAAAAATGCCATTTACAATAGTAACTAAAAGAATCAAATACCTAGGAATAAATTGAATTAGAGATGTAAAGGACTTCTATACAGAAAACTACACAACACTGTTAAAGGAAATCAAAGAAGACTTAAATAAATGGAAGAATATTCCCTGTTCATGGATAGGAAGACAAAATATCATCAAGATGTCTATCCTACCCAAACTAATCTAGAGATTTAATGCAATCTCAATAAAAATCAGCACTGTATTTTTTAAGGAACTAGAAAAACTATCTACAAAATATATTTGGAAAGGTAAGAAGCCCCGAATCACCAAAGACATATCGAAAAAGAAAAATGAAGTTGGAGGTATCACACTACCTGACTTTAAAACATACTACAAAGCTAGTGCTCAAAACTGCATGGTATTGGCACAAGGATAGACATACTGACCAATGGAACCGAATTGATAGTTCTGATACACATCCTCACATATACAGTCATCTGATATTTGACAAGGCCACCAAGTCCACTCAATTGGGAGAGAATGGCCTCTTTAACAAGTTGTGCTTGGAGAACTGGAGATCCATATCTAAAAGAATGAGAGAGGAATACCATCTCACACCTTATACAAAAATAAAGTCAAGATGGATCAAAGATCTAAATATAAGAGCCAAAACCATAAAGACCTTGGAAGATAATGTAGGGAAGTATCTACAGGACCTTGTAATAGGAAATGGTTTCATGAACTTTACAGCCAAAGCACGAGTAACAAGAGAAAAAATTGATAAATGGGATCTCCTCAAAATTAAAAACTTC
>JAKSZT010027124.1:753792-774377 GCA_026826555.1 Tolypeutes matacus | reverse complement strand
TCTTCTTGAGAGATTACTCCTTTTACTAATATGTAGTGTCCATCTTTGTCTCTTACAATAGTTTTGCATTTAAAGTCTATTTTGTCTGATATTAGAATAGCTACTCCTGCCCTTTTTTGGCTATTGTTAGCTTGTAAAATGGTTTTCCAGCCATTCACTTTCAGCCTCCTTGAATCCCTGGGCCGAAGGTGGGTTTCTTGTAGACAGCATATAGATGGATCATATTTTCTTATCCATTCTGCCAATCTGTGTCTTTTGATTGGTGAATTTAATCCATTAACATTCAGTGGTATTACTCGTAACGAATTTCTTACTTCAGTCATTTTATCTTTCGGTTAATGTATGTCATATGTTGTTTTGTTTCTCTTTTTGAGTTTTCAGTTGTTTTTAAACTCTCCTCCAACTCTCTCTCCTTGTTTTTTCCTTTCAACTTGTAGAGATTCCTTTAGTAATTCTTGAAGGGCTGGTTTCTTCTTGACATACTCTCTTAATTGCTGTTTATCTGTGAATATTTTGAACTCTCCATCATTTTTGAATGCCAATTTTGCTGGATAGAGAATTCGTGGCTGGAAGTTTTTTCTTTTAGTGTTTTGACTATGTCATACCACTGTCTTCTTGCCTCCATGGTTTCAGCTGAGAAATCAGCACTTAATCTTATTGTGCTTCCCTTGTATGTGATGGTTCTCTTTTCTCTTGCTGCCTTGAGTATTTTCTCTTTGTCTTGAGCATTGGACAGTTTGACAAGTATATGTCTTGGAGTTGGCCTGTTGGGATTTATACTATTTGGGGTGCGCTGTGCTTCCTGGATCTGCACATCCATCTCTCTCAATAGAGTTGGGAAGTTTTCAGCCATAACTTCCTTCAACACTCCTTCTGTTCCCTTTCCCTTCTCTTCTCCTTCTGGGATGCCCATAATGCGTATGTGTGTGCGTCTTGCATTATCGGTTAATTCCCTGAGACCATACTGGATTTTTTCTATCTTTTTGTCTATGTTTTCTACAATCTCTTTGATTTCAACTGTATTGTCTTCCATATCACTAATTCTTTCCTCTGCCTGTTCAATTCTGCTGCCATGTGAGCCCAGCGTCTTTTTCATTTCTTGACTTTTGTCTTTGTTCGCCATCATATCCATTACGTTTTTAGGTGTGTTAGTTATTTTTTCAGTATATTCTCCCAGTGTCTTCTTTATATCCTTAATCTCTTCCTTCAGTTCTTTAAGTTGGTCCATGATATTTGTTTGGATAGCTTTGATTAGTTGTTCAATGTACTGCATTGCTTCCTGGTTTTTATTTCGTGCACTGGACTGGTCCATGTTTTCCAGTTTCTCAGAGTCATTTGTATTTTTCTGTTGCCCTCTGGTCCTCATATTATCTTGATGTGTTTGTTCAGTTGATTAGCTTTTCTCTATGCTCTAGAATTTTATTTAGCTGTTGGTTCTGCATGTGAGTTAAGTTTTCACTTTGGCAGTTTTTCTTCTTATTTTATTTCCTTACTTCTTTCTATGTTCCCTTGAAGGCAAAAGGTTAGGGCCAGAGGAATCAAAAGATGTAAGGAATGCAGAAGGATAATAGAAATATTGATAAAACTTAGAAGAGGGCCAAAATGAGACTTAATGAGATGAATATTTAACTTGTGTAGGCAGTGTAGAGTACTAGGAAAAAATATGGAGTTCCTATAATGGACTGGGAAAACAAATGGAGGAATATATATATATAGTGATTAAGAAGGCTAGAATTATGAGGAAGTAGAAAAATAGTAGAGAAAGGTCTGAAAGGAAAAAGTTAATACTAATAAAAAAAAAAAGAAAAAAGAAGAAGAAGAAAACAAAATAGATGAGATAGAAATTGCCACCCTTAAGTTGTGGGCCTATGAAAAAATGTTGTCTCTAAGAGCCACAACAGAAAACAGAAGGCAGAAACATGCAGGAAGGATAAGCGATAGTTTGTAATACAGAATCAATATATACAGCGAGTGGGATATTACTGAATAAGAAGCCCAGCAAAGAAGCGACCAGTTGGCAGCACCCATTTAAAAAAAAATAGAAGGAAAAAGGAAGGGGGGAGGAAAATGGGAATAATAGCAATAGACCAGAAAGTAACAGAGAGAAACCAAAGATCCACACAGGCAAGCAGTCAAACAGAGCTAAGGGGGGTCAATGATTCCCCTAGGGTCCACGTGGATCCTTCCTGCCTACTTGTGTTTATCAATGAATTTCCCCCCAGGGTTCTATATGCAGGTCCTGAAGCAGCTTTTAGCTATTAAACTAGATTAAAAAGAATTTATTTTTCATTTGTTGAGGTGACCTCACTTTTTTTTTTTTTTTTTTAGCCAAATGCAGGACCCAAAATAATTCTTCTTTAGACCAACCCCCTTACGGAAGGGACCCTAGCTGGGCCCGTGGAAATTAATCAAGTACGTCCCACTTTCCGGACTCCCCAGGTTAGCTGAAACTCTGATGTTAGTCAGTGAAGAGTGCTAAAGATGGCGGATTCCGCCCCTTCTGACGCCGAGCTCCAGCGTCACCGGGCTGCTCAGTAAATCAGTTTGAGTGCAGATTCGCGTCTGCTCTCAGCCTGTTGCTGCTTCAGTTCGGCTTATCTGCTCCCCAAAGCCACGGGGCGGTTCAGGCACCCAGATCAATGTCTAAAAATATAAAATACCCTTCCCTGTCTTCCAACCGAACCCTCCCTTCTTTAGGAAGTGTCCCTTCCTCCTGGCTCCGCAGCGGCCCAGGTCTTATCCCTGGGTGGCTAGGGAAATCAGCTGCGTTCCCCGACCAAAATCCCCCCTCCGGTTCACCGGGTGCTGACTAGCTCGTTTGCCCTGTTCACACAATGTCCAAGGGGCTCCAGGCAGCCAACTCCCCAGAAAATAAAACTTTTTCGCCCCGCCCGCGGCTCCAAATGGCCATTTTATTTTTTTTCCCTAACCGCGGGGCCCAGCCGCCTGTGCCAACCTCCACCGGCAGCCTCAGAACTCACAAATCTCCACCGTTCGGTCCACGCCGCCGATCCACGCAGATAGATGTCCCAAGCTTCTCACTCCACGCTTGCACAGCACAGACCCCCGGGCAGGACCCCGTCCACAATCCGCCTTGCTCTGGGAGCTTGCAGTGTGCGCCCTCCTACACTAACGCCATGTTGCTCTGAACATTCTTATCTGCTAATGTGTTTCTTTTCCTGCATTTTGACAATGTGATATAATGTATTAACTGTTTTTCTTATGTTGAACCACCCTTGTATACCTGGGATAAAACCCCCTTGATCATGATATATAATTCTTTTAATGTGCTGTTGTATTAGCTTTGCAAGTATTTTGTTGAGGATTTTTGCATCTATAAGGGAAAATTCTTCTCTAATTTTCTTTTCTCATAGTATCTTTTTCTGGCTTTGGTATTAGGGTGAAATTAGCCTATGGATCGAATTAGTGTTCCCTCCTCTTCAATTTTTTGGAAAATTTAAAGCAAGATAAGTATTAATTCTTCTTGGAATGATTGGTAGAATTCACCTGTGATGCCATCTGGCCCCGTGCATTTCATTGTGGGGAGGTTTTTGATGGCTGATTCAATCTCTTTACTTGTAATTTGGTCTTTTGAGGTCCTTTATTTTTCTAGACACATTTTATGTTGTTTGTGTGTTTCTAGGAATTTTCCATTTCATCTAAGTTGTTTAATTTGTTGGCATACATTTGGTATCCTCCTAAGAATCTTTTATTTATTTGGGGTCATTAGTAATGTCCCCCATCACATCTGATTTTATTTATTTGAATCTTCTTTGTTTTTGCTTTTTGTTTTTTTGTCAGTCTAGCTAAGGTTTTATAAATTTTATTGATTTTTTTCAAGGAACCAACTTTTGGCTTTTAATATTTCTATCTGTTGTTTTTCATCTTCATGTGTTTCTGCTCTAGTCTGTTATTTCTTTCCTCTGCTTACTTTGGGATTAGTTGATCTTCTTTTCTTAGTTCTTCCAGATGTGCAGCCAAGTCTTTGATTTTAGCTTTCTCCTTTTTAAATGTTTGCATAAGGGACTATAAATTTCCATCTCAGTACTACCTTCTCTGTATCCCATAGGTTTTGATATATTTTGTCCTCATTTTTATTCATCTTGAGATATTTACTTTCTCTTCTGACTTCTTCTTTGACCTACTGTTTGTTTAAGAGTGTGTGGTTAAATGTCCATTTATTTGTGAGTTTTCCCTTTCTCTATCTGTTATTTATTTCCAGCTTCATTCTATTATGATCAGAGATACTGCTTCATATAATTTCAATCTTTTTACATTTATTGAGACTTGCTTTGTGACCGAACGTATGGTCTACTTTGGAGAAATATCCATGAGCACTGTCTTGAGAGAGAGTGGTCAGACTTGGTTCTTCTCCTTCCTGGGGTGCTTTGGGGATGAGAGTGCAACAACCCATTAATGTGGACATGGAGAATCTACCTGTACTGCCATAGAAAATGTGTGCTTCCTTTCCTTCTGGTGGGCATTGGGACCAAGTGTGAAGCTGCTCTTTAAGTTGGAAGGGAGTAGATATGCCTGCACTGCCTGAGAAAGAGTGTGTGTTTCATTTCTGTCCGAGGGCATGTCAGGATAGAGAGTGCAGCTGCTCTTCAAGGGGGGTGGGAAGAATCTGCCTGCTCTGTCCCAAGAAAGTATTCAAACTTTACCCAATTTCCACTCCTGCTGTTTGAAACGTAGCTTTCCAACCTGGACACTCTGAATCTAATCCTTACTGTTCTGGGGGATAAGTGTGTCTTTCAATCACCAATGTTTCCACTCCTGCTGCATTGGAGACAACATAAAAACTTCTTTGTGGTATGGGCAGGTTGACACCTTAGCTGTACAAAAGATTGGAATCCAGCTAGCTGAACTTATCAATCAATGGTTATATTTGGTACCAGGACATTTCCTATAACCTGCTTTTGGGAAAAACAGCTTCTGCTTCCAACTAGAAATTGTGTACCATCGTGGCCCTCCCCACAAGTGAGGGATGGGCAATTGCTTCTACAATATAGAGGAATCTACTCATGAATCTTGACCTCAGATTGTCAGTCTCCTTTTTTCCTTTCTTCCCTGGTTGGTGCGATGTGTTCTTCTGGTCTCTGGAGTCCCTCAAACAGTTGATCCAGACAGATCCTGGGTGCTCTGAGTTTCTGAGTGGAGGGGGAGAGAGCATAGGTGGAGCATAGGACATTTTTAGGGCATTGGAATTGTTCCACATGATATTGCAATGATGGATACAAGCCATTGTACATTGTATCAAATTCCATAAAATTGTACAGTGTAAAAATTAAACCATAATGTAAACTCCGGACCTTGTTTAGTAACAGTGCTTCAATATTTGTTCATCAATTGTAGCAAATATACCACCTTAATGTAAAATGTTATTAATAGGGGGAAATGTGGGAAGAGAGGGGTTGGGGTGTATGAGAATCCCTGATACTTTCAATGTAACTTTTCTGTAATCTAAAATAACTTTAAAATAAAACATATTATATGCAAAACTGCAGTTCCAAAAGCCATAGAAGAAGTTCCTGGCGCACTTGCTGGCTATCCCTCTCCACAACAAAGTGTAGCCATCTCTTGCTTCCAATGTGGGTCTGTGGTCTTGTTCTTGAGGGTGCATAGTGGCCCCTATGTTCATAATTGGGAGCATGTATATGAATATGAACCTATTGGGTGGAAATCTAAGAGACTGAACTGGGCAACTTGTGTCAAGATAGCCATCCCATATTTTGTCATGAGGGCAAAGAAGGCTCTTGAAGACAGCTGGGACAGTGTCAGAAACAATTAAATTGAAACAGCCTCAGACAAATGACATCCTGCATTAAGTCACTCAAAAGAACACACAGGAAAGGCAAGAATTCTGTTCCAAAAAGTATAGTCTGTGTATTCATTCAAATTCTTGTTCAGTGGGGAATTCCTGGGGCCTTTTGTAAGCACAGGTTCAGGAGAAGAAACAGGATCCCTGGCTCTGACTCCATGCAGGTTCAGAAAAGACAGAAAGGTTCAAGCACTTCCCATTTGCACTAGCCTGATATCCTTTATAGGAGAACTTATCTCTGAAGGAGGCCACCAGAGAAAGCAGAGTCAATTTTCAAAGAAAGCGAAGGTGCTGTTTGCCTTGACTTGTTTGTTTTTATTAGCTTCTAGGATTCAAGAAAATCTCTTTCATATTACTAGCTGTACAAAAACTTAAGGGACAAACCAGGAACTAAATCACAGAATTAACACAATAAAATATTAAAATTTACACTGTGCACAAAAGATAAAATGACAAAGAAACAGGAAATGATGTCCTATCCAAAGGAACAAGAAAAATTCCAGAATCAATCAATGAAGATGATGAGAATTCAGATTTAGCAGTCTTCAAAATAAGGACACCTAATATGCTCAAGGAGATAAAGAAAAACATGAACAAAGAACTCAAGGCTATGAAGAAAACAAAGAATGATATGGACTCTCTAGAGAAATTCTGGAGTTGAAGAAAACAAAAACCATAGCAAAAAATTTCCTAGATTGTTTCAACAAGAGATTGGAGGTGACAGAAGAATAGTGAACTTGAAAACAAAACAACTGAGATGATTCAGGCTGAAGAGTATAAAGATAAAAGAATAAAAAATGAATGAACAGGGAGGGCAAGATGGCATCGGTTTAGGAGGGCACTCGCTGACTAGCTCCTTGAAGATGGTGGATTGTGGACAGGGTCCTGCCCCAGGGGTCTGTGCGGTGGGTGCACGGAGCAAGAAGTTTGGGACATCTATCTACAGGCAGATCAACGGTGTGGACTGATTGGTAAAGATTCGTGAGTTTTAAGCCTGCCTGTGGTGGTTAACACAGATGGCTGAGCCCCACCCTCAGGGAAAAAAAAGGCTGGTTTGAGCCGCAACTACTGCCCGGCAACCTGGTGACAGGGCCCAGTGAGAGGGAGCGTTCTCCATTCTCCAAGAATGGGAGGGCTCTGGCAAAGGGGTGAGAGGGCTTTCCTTTCTGTGGATTTGGCTGCCTGGAACCCCTTGCGGCTTGGGCAAACAAAATAGCTGGATTGAATCAACACCATGCAGAGGGGAGGAGTAAATCGGCTGAGGAAGTTGACTTACCTAGCTGCCCAGGGATAAGCCCCAAACCCTGCCAAACAAGGGAGAAGGAGCATTCTCTGAGAGAGGGAAGGCTCTGACAGAAGGCTGAGAGGGGTTTCTTTACCGTTAATTTACCTGCCTGGACCCTCTCATAGCTTTGGGGAGCAGATAAGCTGGCTTGAAGCAGCGCCAGGCTGAGGGGAGAAGCGAATCTACTGAGGAAGCCTGATTTACCAAGCAGCCTGGTGACACTGAGGCTTGGCTCCAGAGGGGGTGGAGTCAGCCAATTGTATCACCGTGCACTGACAAACATCAGAGCTTCAGCTCCCCTGGGGAAACCAGGAAGTGGGAAATGCTTGATTAGTTTCCATGAGCTTAGGGTCCCCTCGGGGAAGGGGGTGATCTAGAAAAGGATTTATTTTGGGTCCCGTATTTTGCCAAAAAAAAAAAAAGAAGACAGTCACTTTAAAAACTGAAAAATGAATTCTTCTTTTTAATTTAGTTTAATACCTAAAATCAGCTTCAAAATCTGCAGATAGAACCCTGCAGGGAAAATGATTGATATACACAAGCAGGCTAAGAGGTTCCACAAGGACCCTAGAAGGTACACTGTTCCTCCTTAGCTTTGTTTTACTGCTTGCCTGTGTGGTTGTTTGGTTTTTCTCTGTTTATTTGTTGTCTCTTGCTTTTCTTTCCTCTTTCCTCCCCCACCCTTTCTTTTTTCTTTCATTTTTAAAAATTAAGTGCTGCTAGCTTGTCTCTTCTTTGCTATGCTTCTTCTTCAGTGATTTCCCATCCTCTGTCTATATTGATTTTGTATCCCAAGCTATCTTTTAAACTTCCTTCATCTTTCTGCTTTCTGCTTTCTGTTGTGGTTCTTATATACCATGTTTTTTCATTAGCCCACAACTTAAGGTTGTAAATTTCTATTCTATCTATTTTGTTTTCTTCATTTTTTAAAATTAATAATAACTTTTGCCTTTCAGCCTTTTCTTTACTCTTTCTCTCCCTCCTCATCATTCTAGCCTTCTAAATCATTATATATATATTTCTGTATTTGATTTCCCTGTCCACTGTAGGTACTACAATTTTTTTCCTATTACTCTACATTGCCTACATGAGCTAAATATTCATTTCACTAAGTCTTATTTAGATCCTCTTCTAACTTTTATCAATATTACTATTATCCTTCATCCTTTCTCACATCTTTTGATTCCTATGAACCTAATCTTTTGCCTTCAAGGGAACAAAGAAAGAGGCAAGGAAATAAAAGAAAAAGAAAAAGTGTCAAAGAGAAAACTCAACACACACACAGCATCACCAGCTAAATAAAACTCTAAAGAGAGAGAAGCTAATCAAATGAATAAACCCATCAAGATAAAATGATGACTAGAGGGCAACAAAAATTACAAACCACACTGAGAATCAGGAAGACATGGACCAGTCCAATTAACAAACTAAAAACCAGAAAGAGAAGCAGAACATCGAACAACTAATCAGACATTTCCAAACAAATATCATGAACCAACTTAATGAAGTGAAGGAAGAGATTAAGGATATAAGGAAAACACTGGGAGAAATTGTAAATATACACAAAAAGATAACGGATATGATGGTGATCAATGGCACAATCTAAAATATAAAAAAGATGTTGGATTCACATAACAGAAGATTTGAACAGGCAGAAGAAAAAAC
The DNA here is from genome assembly GCA_026826555.1 of Tolypeutes matacus. NCBI lineage: Eukaryota > Metazoa > Chordata > Mammalia > Cingulata > Chlamyphoridae > Tolypeutes > Tolypeutes matacus. The sequence goes on along the minus strand of JAKSZT010027124.1, from coordinate 765,606 downwards.
TAGTGATGTGGAAGACAATACATCTGAAACCAAACAGAGAGTAAATCAGATAGACAAAAAAAAAAATAGAAAAAATCCATCAGGGACTCAGGAATTTAACTAACAACACAAAACACACAAACATATGCATTATGGGCATCCCAGAAGGAAAAGAGAAGGGAAAGGGAACAGAAGGAGTGTTGAAGGAAATAATGGCTGAAAACTTCCCAACCCTATTGAGAGAGATGGATGTGCAGATCCAGGAAGCACAGTGCTCTCCAAACAGTTTAAATCCCACGAGGCCAACTCCAAGACATATACTTGTCAAAATGTCCAATGCTCAAGACAAAGAGAAAATACTCAAGGCAGCAAGAGAAAAGAGAACCATCACATACAAGGGAAGCACAAAAAGATTAAGTGCTGATTTGTCATCTAAAACTGTGGAGCAAGAAGACAGTGGTATGACATGGTCAAAGTACTAAAAGAAAAAAACTTCCAGCCATGAATTATCTATCCACCAAAACTGGCATTTAAAAATAATGGAGAGTTCAAAATATTCACAGATAAACAGAAATTAAGAGAGTATGCCAATAAAAAACCTGCACTTCAAGAAATACTAAAGGAAGTTCTACAAGTTGAAAAGAAAAACAAGGGAGAGAGAGTTGGAGGAGAGTTTAAAAATAACTAAAAAGACAAAAACAGAAACAAAACAACATATAACATACATTAACCCAAAGAAAAAATGGCTGAAGCAAGAAATTCATTACGAGTAATAACACTGAATGTTAATGGATTAAATTCACCACTCAAGAGACACAGATTGGCAGAATTGATAAGGAAATATGATCCATCTATATGCTGTCTACAAGAAACCCACCTTCGACCCAGGGATTCAAGGAGGCTGAAAGTGAATGGCTGGAAAACCATTTTACAAGCTAACAATATAAAAAAAAAAGGGCAGGAGTAGCTATTCTAATATCAGACAAAATAAACTTTAAATGCAAAACTATAGTAAGAGACAAAGATGGACACTATATATTAGTAAAATGGGTAATCTCTCAAGAAGAGAGAACAATCATAAACATTTATGAACCTAATTGGGGTGCCTCAAAATACATGAGGCAAACTCTGGAAAAAAATAAGTGGAGATGGGAAACGGATGTGGCTCAAGAGATTCGGCGTCCGTCTACCATATGGAGAGACCAGGAATCGATCCCCGGTACCTCCCGGTAAAAAAAAATAAAAATAAAAATAAATTAAGTGGAGAAATAAATGCCTCTACAATTATAGCAGGGGACTTTAATACACCATTATCATCATTAGACAGAACAGCTAGACAGAGAATCAATAAAGTAACAAAGGCTTTCAGCAATACATTAGAGGACCTGGACTTAATAGACATATACAGAACACTACACCCAAATACAGCAGGATTTACATTCTTCTCAAGTGCACATGGATCATACTCCAAGATAGACCACACGCTAGGCCACAGAACAACTCTCAATGAATTCAGAAAGATTGAAATTATACAAAGTAATTTCTCTGACCACAATGGAATGAAATTGGAAATTACTAAGGGTCAGAGAAACAGGTTAGGCACAAGGATATGGAAATTAAACAACATACTCTTAGACAAACAGTGGGTCAAGGAGGAAATCTCAAAAGAAATCAATAATTACCTTGAAACTAATGAAAACAACAACACAACAGAGGGCTCTACCTTGGAATCTGTGCTCCTGAGAGTGACAGAGTTGGACTCAAATAAGTCCTCCCTGCCCATGGTCCATCAGTCCCTTCTATTCAAACTTATATGTGAGGCTGGGGTTTGTAGGTGTTCTTCCAGAGATCGGAACCTCTGGCCTGTGTATGTGCCAGCCATGCCTGGGATCTTGGTGTAGCTGCAACTCCTGCTCTACAGCTGAATGGACTGACCCAAGTCGCTTGGTGAGGAGACGGCGATGATGGACAACGGCCATCCCAGGGAATGGAGAGAGCCTGCAGCTGAAGGCAGGATAATCCCATCCACCATATCCATGGGATATAAGCCCACTCTCACTTGGAGATGGAGTGGACATCACCATTCCAGTCCCGTCAGGATTGGGGGAAGAGCTATGGACTAGAGTGGACTTAATGGTATTCTATTGTAGACAAATTGGGATTCAAGCAATGGAAGTAATTATAAAAGTGAGTTGAAGCCAGTGGCCACTAGATGTTTTTGGGGTGCAGAGGGGAAAGGTAGTTGTAATACAGGGGCTTTTTCAGGACTTGGAGATTGTCCTGAGTGATGTTTTGGTGACAGATATAGACCATTTTACATCAGCATATACCATGCAGGGCTGTGTGGGAGAGATGTGGTCTATGATGTGAACAGTGGTCTATGCTTAGTGGAAAAGCCCCAGGATGTGTATATCCATTGCAGGTGATGTGCCACACTAATGAAAGATGTTTATGTGAGATGTTATGGGAGGTATGGGAGGTGGAGATCATGGGAATCCCTGTAATTTTTGTGTAACATTTATGTAATCTAAGCATCTTTTAAAATATATATGAAAAAATAAACTAAAATTTATGTAAGCAAATGCACATATATGCATATATATCTATATACCATTTTACAAATATTGGTTTGTGTTCTGAAAAATTTGATTTTTACCCACAATAAAAAAAATAAATAAAGTTAAGGATGGCATAAAACAAACAAACAAACAACAACAACAAAAAAACCTATGGGATGTAGCCAAATCTGTCCTGAGAGGGAAGTTCATAGCCATAAATGCATATATTAAAAAAGAAGAAAGCACTAAAATTGAAGACCTAACTATACACTTGGAGGAATTGGAAAAACAACAACAAACTAAACCTAAAGGAAATAGAAAGAAGGAAATAACAAAGATTAGAGCAGAACTAAATTAAATAGAGAATAAGAAAGCACTAGAAAAAATAAACAAAACTAAAAGCTGGTTCTTCAAGAAAATCAATAAAATTGACAAAACCTTAGCCAGACTAACAAAGAAAAAGAGAGAACAGATGCAAATACATGAAATAAGGAATGAGCAAGGGGATATCACTACTGACTCCACAGAAATAAAGAGTATCATAAGAGGATAATTTGAAAAAATTTATGCCAACAAGAATGATAATTTAGAGGAAATGGACAAGTTTCTAGAAACTTACAAACAGCCTACATTGATGAAAGAAGAAATTGATGAATTCAACAGACCAATTACAAGTAAAGAGAAAGACTCAGTCATCAAACACCTCCCAACTAAGAAGAGCCCAGGACCAGATGGCTTCACAGCTGAATTCTACCAAACACTCCAGAAAGAGCTAACACCAATTCTGCTTAAACTTTTCCAAAAAATAGAAGTAGAAGGAATATTATTTATTTCTTTCTATGATGCCAACATTACCCTAATACCAAAACCAAACAAAGATAGCACAAGAAAGTAAAATTACAGACCAATTTTTCTAATGAAACTGGATGCTGAAATCCTCAAGAAAATACTTGCTAATCACATTCAACAGCATATCAAAAGAATTATACACCATGACCCAATGGGTTTCATCCCGGGTATGCAAGGATGGTTCAATATAAGAAAATCAATCAATGTAATACACCACATAAACAGATTGAAAGAAAAAAAATAACATGATCATCTCTATAGATGCAGAAAAAAACATTCGACAAAATACAGCACTCTTTCCTGATAAAAACACTACAAAAGATAGGAATAGAAGGAAACTTTTTGAATATGATAAAGGGTATATATGAAAAACCCAAGCTACCATCATCTTCAATGATGAAATCCTAAAAGCCTTCCCTCTGAGATCGGGAACAAGACAAGGATGCCCCACTATCACCACTCCTATTTAACATTGTCTTAGAAGTACTTGCTCAAGCACTGAGGAAAGAAAAGGATATAAAAGGCATCAAGATTGGAAAAGAAGAAGTAAACATTTCATTTTTTGCAGACAACATTATCCTATACATAGAAAGCCGTGAGAAATCTACAGCAAAGCTTCTAGAACTTATAAAGGAGTTCAGTAATGTTGCAGGCTATAAAATCAAGGCTCAAAAATCAGTAGCATTTCTGTACACCTATAATGAGCAATCTGAGGAGTAAATTTTTAAAAATACCATTTACAATAGTAACTAAAAGAATCAAATACCTAGGAATAAATTTTACTAAAGATGTAAAAGAGTTATATACAGAAAACTACACAACACTGTTAATGAAAATCAAAGAAGACTTAAATAAATGGAAAAATATTCCATGTTCATGGATAAGAAGACTATACATCATCAAGATGTCTATCCTACCCAAACTAATTACAGATTTAATGCAATCCCAATAAAAATCAACCCTATATTTTTTAAGGAACTGGAAAAATTACCACAAAACATATTTGGAAAGGTAAGAGGCCCCGAATTGCCAATGACGTATTGAAAAAGAAAAATGAAGTTGGAGGTATCACATTACTTGACTTTAAAACATACTACAAAGCTACAGTGATCAAAACTGCATAGTATTGGCACAAGGATAAACCTACTGACCAATGGAACTAAATTGAGAATTCTGATATACATCCTCACATATACAGTCATCTGATATTCAACAAGGCCACCAAGCCCACTCAGTTGGGAGAGAATGGCCTCTTTAACAAGTGCACTTGGAGAACTGGATATTCATATCCATATCTAAAAGAATGAGAGAGGAATACCATCTCACACCTTATACAAAAATCAACTCAAGATGGATCAAAGATCTAAATATAAGAGCCAAAACAATAAAGACCTTGGAAGATAACGTAGGGAAGCATCTACAGGACCTTGTAATAGGAAATGGTTTCATGAACTTCACACCCAAAGCACAAGCAGCAAAAGAAAAAATAGATAAATGGGATCTCCTCAAAATAAAAAACTTCTGCACCTCAAAGGACGTTATTCAGAAAATAAAAAGGCAGCCTACCCAATGGGAGAAAATACTTTGCAACCACATATCTGATGGGAGCCTAATATCATGCATATATAAAGTAATCCTGCACCTCCAAAATAAAAAGACAAACAGCCCATTTAAAAAATGGGCGAGTGACCTGAAAAGACACTTCTTCACCAAGGAAGAGCCACAAATGACTAAAAAGCACATGAAAAAATGCTCGACATTTCTAACTATTAGGGAAATGCAAATCAAAACTACAATGAGTTACCATCTTACACCCATCAGAATGGTAGCTATTAAAAAAACAGCAGAATATAAGTGTTGGAGAGGATGTGGAGGAATAGGAATCCTCATCCACCGCTGGTGGGATTGTGGAATGGTCCAGCCACTGTGGAGGACAGTTTGGCGATTTCTCAGAAAACTAACAATAATCTCTCAGTTGTAATACAGGGGCTTTTTGGGGACTTGGGAATTGTCCTGGGTGACAATGCAATGACAGATATAGGCCATTTTATATCATCATATAACATGAAGAACTGTGTGGGAAAGAGTGTGCCACACTAATGAAGGATGTGGGAGGTTGTAGGAGGTGTGGGAGGTGGGGCATATGGGAATCCCTATATTTTTTGTGTAACATTTATGTAATCTAAGTATCTTTTAAAAAACAGCATGGTACTGGCACAACAACACATATACAGACCAATGGAATCAAATTAAGAGATTCAAAGTCATCCATTTCATCTATGGCCAACTGATTATTTTGGTGATTTATTAACTTATTGGGTCCATAATTTTTTGAGACACTCTAATCACCTGATAATTGCTGCATTTCTCTTTAAAGTTCATTCTTCATTTTTCACAATGTCTTTAATAATCACCATGCATTAACCTCAAACATCTAGACTCAATTTTCTGTAAGTTAATATCCCACTCTTAGTTCAAGCTCTCTATATTTTTCAGTGAAAATAAATATCAGCCAATAAATGTAACTTTGCCATCTCAACATGTACTCCACCAACATCTTGTCTTTTCTCTCTGGTCATGGTACTTGCTTCCTCCAGCATCTTCATCACTGGTAGACTTGAAAGGCATCACACTTCAATATTTAGTTCTTTTCTTTCTGTTGCAGATTTGTCATTTAAGTCGGTTCTTCACAGTAACATTTAAAAACATAGTGCTGGTGTCCAGCCACAGCATAACTTAATAATCTCTGTAAGTGCCAGAAGTTATTTTTCCTTTCATATTTTTCCTCTCCTGGTCCCTAGCAACTTATCCTCACCCACAGAATCATACGCACAGCTGTTAGATTTTCTTCTCTGTGAACAAGAATTATACCAGTTTCCATCCAAGCCCATCAGCCCCCAAAGTCCAGGACACTCAATAATACATCTGTGCTACTCTGTGAGACCACCTGGTGAGAAATGGGCACACCTGATTCTGGATGTTTGATGGCATCCCTTCTCTTGCCCTTTCCCACAGCAGGTCACCCACTTTTCACATCCATTAAGGTCCTGTTTGCCCTGTTAATCTTTCGCATCCTACTTCTGTTGACTACCCTGTTGACTACATTCAGACATGGAGGTTATTTCTTTTGTAATTCACTTGACTAATATTGACTAGCCAGTATGCAGTATGCTGCATTCAAAGCTGTGTTCCTGAAATGATAAGGTAAAAGGGATTTTTAGAAAAAAGTGGATCTAAATTGGTTAATGTACATCTGGGGTCACTGAGGCAGAGGGGTCTGTTCTACCCAAGTCATGGATGTGTGACATGTCAAGGACAGGACCAGAACAGGTGTCACTTTAGCAGTTGTGGGGGACAGAGGTGACAACTCACATAGGCTCCCATATTCTGTCTCCCAGGGTGATGATAACACTAATAACAATGTTAATAACAGCAAATAGTCTGAACTCCTTCTCTAAAATTCATAAAGTTTCTGTTGTGTTCCCCAATTAGTATCTTGTCAGACTGAAGCCCATTGGGTGAGAGATCATACTCAGGGTCACAGGCAGGAGGGGATAGAGTTGTGCTGGACTCTCAGCCCATACTGACTTCTAGGGCCTCAGCCATGATCACAGGATTCAGTGACACAGGCCTCAGCAGGGCAGGTCCGGGTCATTTTTTAAGGGACCTGGTAATTGTGCAGGGATTTTCCCTGTAGACATTGTGAGCTCGTCCCTTCTGGAAACTACTCACTGTGGGCATGTATTGATGTACATGTTATTTCCACCAATGTATTGAAATCATTTCCACAGAATCTGAAATTCACAGGCATTTACACAGAAAGCAGGAATTGTGTTTTTCTGCAATCCATGAATGGATTCGCAGGGTGATTGTAACAAGAATCACAAATTGGGTGGCTTAACACAATATAAATATATTGCCTTTCAGTTCTGGAGGATATAAATCTGAACTTTTTATAGGTGAATCCTTCCTACCTGCTGCCAGTCACTGGTGCTTTGTCAAAATCCTGGGCCTCCAATTCCTAACTCAGTCATTGCATGGTGTCCACTTTGAGTCTGTCTACCTGTGTACAACTCTGTCCTTGTTACAAGGACAAAATCATATTGGATTAGGGCTCAATCTAAAGTAGCTTGGCCACACCTTAAGTAAAAACATCTTCAAAGAAAATATTTCCAAATAAGGCCCATATATAGCAGCAGGGTTAAGAGTTAAACATAGGTTGGCTGAGACAGAATGCAACCTTAACTCTGATCCAACATACTGGTGGGTTGAGGAACTTCATCTGTCTCTGTATGTAAGTCAGAGGAGGATTTATGTTCCTCAAAGTTTTTTTAAATGTTTTTTTAAAAGATACTTAGATTACATAAATGTTACACAAAAAAATATAGGGATTCCCATATGCCCCACTCCCCACACCTCTCATACCCTCCCACATAAACATCCTTCATTAGTGTGGCACATTCATTGCAATTGATAAATGCATCTTGGGGCTTTACCATTAGGCGTGGACCATAGTTCAAATTGCAGTCTACACTCTCTCCCACACAGTTCTGCATGTTATCTGTTGATATAAAATGGCTTATATCAGTCCCTGCAATATCACTCAGGACCATTCCCAAGTGCCAAAAAAAACCCATATTACAACTGCTTTTCCCTCTCCCTGCCCCCAGAGCCTTCAGTGGCCATTGGCACCACATCAATGTTGTAATTTCTTCCATTGCTAGAATCACTACATGTCTATAGTAGAATACCAGCAAGTCCACTCTAGTCCATAGCTCTTCCCCCAATCCCAAGGATTCTGGGATGGTGATGTCCACTCTGCCTCCAATTGAGAAGGGGCTTATATCCCATAGGGAAGATGGATGGGACTATCCTGCCTGGAGCTGCAGACTCTCTCTGTTCCCTGGGATGGCCGTTGTCCATCATCATCTCCCCGCCAGTTGTCCTGGGTGAGTCCAATGAACTGTAGAGTAGGTGATGCAACTCCGCTTAGGTTCTGGGCCTAGCAGAACCTAAGACTGGCAAACGGACAGCCCAAAGACTCGAGTCACTGGATGTACGCCTACAAACTCCAGCACCAAATATAGGTTTAAATGGAAGGGACGGATGAGCCATGTGTGTGGAAGACATAATTGAGTCCCACTCTGTCACTCTCAAGAGCGCAAACTCCAAAGTAGGGCTCACTGGCAAGGCACCAAACTCCAGAGCTATCTGCCTTGACCATAGGACATGGGTGTCTCCAGAGCCCTCAGGAGCCTCACTATTTGGGGAGTAACCACTTTGGCAGTCTCTGAGATCCTGCTGAGATGTGTGTAAGCATTACCTCTGGCACAACACCACATATACAGACCAAAGGAATCCAATTGAGAGATTCAAAGAAATCCATTTCATTTATGGCCAACTGATTTTTTAAATACATTTTTATTAGAGAAATTGTGAACTTACAAAACAATCATACACATGTGTGGAATTCCCATACAACACTTGTCCACCAACACATTACATTATTGTTAGACTATTTTTTACAGATTATGAGATATCATCTGATTATTATCACTAACTATGGTCTATAGCATACATTTGGTATATTTTTTCCAATTGCTCTGTTATTAACACTGTACATCTTTGGCATTGATGCAAGAATATTATAGTATTGTTAACTACAGTCCACAAGTCACATTAATTTTATTTTTCCATGCTTCTCCACATTCTTACCATCTTGCAATAGTGATACATGTTTGTTCTAGTTCATAGAAAGACATTCTTGTATTTGTACTATTAACCACAATTCTCATCCACTTCTGTGTTCACTATGTTATCCATCTTTTCAATTGACATTTACATTCCTACACTACCCTTTTCAGCCCCAACCCAATTTATAAACCAGTTGCATTATTTCTACTCACTATAATATGTTACCATCAACTCTATTCATTTCCACACTTTTACAGTCAAGTTAATTAAAATCTCTATATACATTAAGCATCAGTACCCCTCTCAGCCCTCCTCTTATCTTCTATACTCTACATTTTAACTTTATGCTTTTATTCTTGGTATTCAGTTCATATTAGTAACACCGTGCAATATTTCTACTTTTGTATCTGGCTTATTTCACTTAGCAAAATGTCTTCAAAGTTCATCCATGTTATCATATGTGGTCCTGTTGTTGATTTCCAACTTTATTCTATATGATCAGAGAATGTGCTTTGCATAATCTCGATCTTGTTAAATTTATTGAGATATCTGTTTTGTGACCCAACATATGGTCGATCCTGGAGAAAGAAATGAACACTCGAGAAGAATATATATCTTGCTGTTTTGGGATGCAATATTCTGTATATGTCTATTAGGTTTAGTCCATTTATCATATTATTCAAGCTCTCTGTTTCTTTATTGATCCTCTGCCAAGGTGTTCTATCCAATCCTGAGAGTGGCATATTGAATTTTCCAACTAATATCGCAGAGACATCTCTTCCTCCCTTCAGTTTTGCCCATGTTTGCCTCATGCAATTTGGGACATTCTGGTTAGGTGCATATACATTCTTGATTGTTATTTTTTCCTAATGTATTGCCCCTTTTATTAATATATAATGTTTTTTTGTCTCTATTAACAGTTTTGCTAAGTCTATTTCATGAGAAATAAGTAGAGTTCCTCCAGCTTTTTTGGTTACTGCAGGGGTGGAATATCTTTTTTCCAGACGTTCACTTTCAATCTATTGGTATCCTTGGGTCTAAGGTGAATCTCTTGAATACAGAATATAGAAGGCCCATATTTTCTCATCCATTCATTCAGCCTCTGTCTTTTGATTGGGGAATATAATCCATCAACATTCAATGTTATTACTGTAAAGGCAGTTCTTTCTTCAACCATTTTGATCATTGGGTTTTATCCGCAGATTTTATTTTAACCACTCTTTTTACACTTTTAGTTACTTTTACTGATAAAATCTTCATTTCTAGAATCTCTTCCAAGCATCTCTTTCCTGTTTTTTCTTTTCAGACTGTAGTACTACCTTTAGTATTTCCTACAAAACCACTCTCTTGGTTACAACTCTCTTAATTTCTAAACTAGTCCTCATGTTTGAAATACAATCTTGTCAGATATAAGATTTTTGGTTGGCAGTTTTTCTTTTGCAGTATCTTAAATATATCATATCACTGCCTTCTTGCCTCCATGATTTCTGATGAGAAATCAGCATTTAATCTTATTGGGTTTCCAATGTATGTGGTGCATCACTTTTCTCTTGCTACTCTCAGAATTTTCTCTTTGTTGTTGGCATTTGACACTCTGGTTAGTGTCTTGAAGTAGGTCTATTTGGATTTATTTGGATGGGAGTACATTGTACTACTTGGATATGGATATCTATGTCTTTCAATAAGATTGCAACATTTTCCACCTTTAATTTTTCAAATATTCCTTCTATCCCTTTTCTTTTCTCTTCTCTTGCTGTAAAACCCATCACACGTGTGTTTGTATGCCTCTTGCCATCATTTAGTTCTCTCAGCACTTTTTTCCATTCTTTTCTTTATCTGTTACTTTGCATGTTTGCTTTTGGAGGCCATGTGTTCAAGTACACTGACCCTTTCTTCTGCCTCCACATATCTGCTGTTATATGCCTCCAGGTTACATTTTAAAATTTTATTTAAGTATATCACTCATACATGAAGATACATAAACAATAAGTGTACAGCAATAGTTGTGAACTTACAAAACAAACATACAGAACATCATAGAGGGCTCTCATTCTTCACCCTACCACCAATACCTTGCATTGCTGTTAAACATTTTTTTTTAAGACAAATATAATCTCTAATTTATTTATCAAACTTAAAACAAAAACTTATAGAAAAACAATGCAGTCATATTGACAGAGTGAGAGCAAGAGAATTTGATAAAACATTAAAATATGTTATACACGAAAAAAAAATAACATTTTTGGGAATGTAACCTGAATCCAATTTGGTTGCCACCATTTGGCAATTTATTACTCTATATTGGTATCACATAAAATGTTTCTCCAGCCACTTCCTAAAGGCCCCCTTGACTTCTTCTTTTTTTTTGAAATTTATTTTTATTTATATATATATATATATACATATATTTTAAGAGGTGCTTAGATTACCCAAAATATTACACGGAACCCACTGGGATTCCCATGCTGCCCACCTCCCACACCCCACCACATCCAACACAAACATCTCCCATAGTGTGGCCCACCAACCTCAATGAACTTACACCTCCTGGAGCCTTGCCACCAACCATAGACCACAGTTCACACTGTAGACCACACTCTCTCCCACTCAGTTCTGAGAGGTGTGTGCTGATTTAAAATGGCCTACATCCATTGCCACAACAGTACTCAGGACAACCTAAAACTCCCAAAGAAGCCCCTGTATTTCAACTGCTCATCCCCTCCCTACCCAAAAA
>JAKSZT010027124.1:712711-723792 GCA_026826555.1 Tolypeutes matacus | reverse complement strand
ATTGATGACTACCCTTGTGAGTTTTTGCTCTTGTAAATGAGACTTAGCCTGCAGTTGTGGGGTGCCTAAGGGTTGCCACCTGAGAGCCTCCTTGTTGCTCAAATGTGGCCTCTCTTTTGATTCTTTCAAATGAAGTTGCAGGATGCTCTTCTGGTCTCCTGGGCCCCCAAACAGATGCTTTAGTTAGCTCTGGGTGATTACTAACTGCACTAGGATGAGGCGACTCTTAGAGCTTCTTACTCTGCCACCATCTTGTTCCTCTTCAGAACCGGCCAATTGAATTTTGGGGGCTAATTTTGTCATTTGTTTGTGAAGCATATGTATTTATTTGATATGTTTTCCTCTCATGCAGTAACACATTTCATATGAAGAAAGAAAAAGACTGATTTTTGACTAGGTTTCCAAGTCTACTAAATTGGGGGAAAATATTCACTTTGAAAAATGATACTGGGATAACTGGATGTCCATATACCAAAATACTAAGATGTACTCTCTCACACATAACAAAATTCAACTCAAAATGGAACATGGACCTAAATATAAGAACTGCAACTATTAAACTCCTTGAAGATAACATTGGGAAGCATCTTCAGGGCTTTGTGTTAGACAAGGCTTTCTTAGACTTTACACCCAAAGCACAAGTAACAATAGAAAACATAGGTAAATTACATCTCATCAAAATTAAGTACTTTTGTACATAAAATAAACTTTAGATTGCATAAATGATACATCAAAATTTTAGGGGGTTCCCATATACCCCACCCTCTCTCCCTCCCACATTTTTCCCCATTAAAAGTATCTTTCATTAGTGTGGTATATTTGTTACAATTGATGAACACACGTTGAAGCATTGCTACTAACCATCATCAATAGTATACATTATATTTTATGCTTTGCACCACCCATTTTTATAGGTTTTGTCAAAATGTATAATGACCTAGATCCATCATTGCAATGTCATTCAGAACAATTTCAATGTCCCCAAAATGTTCCATGTTACAACTATTCTTCCCTCTCCTTCCCTTCAGAACCTCTGGTGACCACTGCCTTTATATCATTATTACAAGATCTTCCATTGCTAGAATACTAAGTCTAATTTAGAACACAGTTGCATTCCCCCCTTGTGTTTGTCCATTCCTCAAACTTGAGGATTTTAGGATGGTGATGCCCACTCTTTCAGATTGAGAGGAGGATTAGATCACATGGGACAGATGGATGGAACTGTCTTGCTTGCAGTTGTAGATACTCTCTGCTTTTTGGGATAGATGTTGTCCATCATCAATTTCTTAGTTATCTTGAGTGAGTCTGAATAAATACAGTGGAGGTGTTACAACACTGCTGTGATTCAGAGCTCAACTGTTATATGAACAGACCAAAGATTTAAGTCTCTGGTACATATACTTAATGAATGAAGTGCTAATTATAGTTTCAAATAAAAGGAACAGAAAAGCCATGTATAGGGAATTTATAAATGAGTCTAACTCTGTTACATTGGGAAACATATAGTCAAAGGTAAGGCCCACTGACAGGGTACCAAATTCCTGAGATTGTCTGCCTTGGCTATAGTGTCTAGAAGCCCCTAGAGTCCTCAGGAACACCCTTGCTTGAGGCACTGTTTTCTGTGAGAGACAATAAGGTCCCCCTGAAACATGCATAAGCATAACCTCTGGAATGACCTTCTGACTCACTTTGAAATCTCTTAACCATAAAAACTCATTTGTATTTCATATTTTCTTCTTTTGGTAAAGGTCTTTTTCCAAATGCATTGTTAGATGGTGCTTGGAAATAATCTCTCAGTGCCAAGGAGTCTCGCCTCAGAAATCATGTCCCACATTGGGTGGAATGTAGTGAGTTTGTATGTTGAGTTTGGCTTACAGAGTGGCCACATTTGAGCAACAAGGAGGCTTTCAGGAGGTAACTCTTAGGCAACATATAATACTAAGCTAAAGTTCAATTTCACAAGAACAAGGTTCATAAGTACCACCATCAATGTCAAGGGTCTGGCATATTGGTCTGTCCTATTTCACTAGGCACTGTCCATGTACTCAAGGGATTCTTGTTCCTCTATTAGAGAATGTAGCAAGATTTCCCAGGATAGGAATTCATTATTCTTTCAGCTATTGTGTGAGTCTCTACCCACCTAGACAACAGCCCATGACTACTTGAACATATTCATAGTCCATAAAGTCATGCACCAGGTGCAACCCTCCACACACATCCTCCATCACTGATACCATGCACCGGTGATCCTCCCTTGCCACAGTTGTGACCTGCAATCCAAAACCTCCCCCCAAAAGCCAAAAATTAGTGAATAAAAAAAATAATAATAATAATTAAAAGAACAAATAAAATACAAAAATAAATAAATATTTTTCATTGAGTTTTTAATCACAATGAAAAGATATGTTATCATTTATGTACAGTGACGATTTCTTCTGTATGTTCCCCCAGTGTCTTATTTTTTCTGATTGATTTTCAAAGGAGCTTTAGGTAACAGAAAAGTCACATAGAAAATATAGGGTATTCTCATATATCCCATCCTCTCCCCTTCTTACATTTTCCACTATTGATAACATCTTACATGAGTATGGTATATTTGTTACAATTGATAAACAAATATTGAAGAATTGCTACTAACCGTGGTCAATGTTTTATATTATGAATTACATTTTGCCCCATACACTTTACAAGTTTGGACAAAAATTATAATGGCCTGTATCTGTCATTGCAAGATAATGTAAAAAAATTCCAATGCCTTAAAAATGCCCTCTGCTCCATCTATTCTATTATTATTTATCCCGCCCCTCAGGACGTATGGTAACCATAAAGTTTCAAATTTTGAAGAATAAGGTTCATAGTTACATGCATTAATATTGAGGGTTTGACATATTGGTCTATTTTCTTTTTTGAGTCATGGACTTTGTTCTTGAGAGATTCTTGCCCCTCTAATTGAGAACATAGCAGGACACCACAGGATGGCAGTTTAATATTTTCTTGTTTATTCTGTGTGTCTCCACCTACTGAGAACACGCTATGACATGATGAACATTTTCATATTCAATAGAGGCAAGCCCTGTGTGCACCCTATCCCACATATCATCCCGCTCCTATGCCCTGCACCATTAATCTTCCCATGCTATATTTGCCACAAGAACATTCCCACCATTGTAGTTTTAACCACAGACCTGCAAATCCCCTGAGTTCACCTGCTCCTTCCTCCAACCCTCCCCCTAGTTGCTTTCTCTGCACCAATAGAGATGATCATGTGTTTTTTTTTTACATTGATTGGTTTTCTTATGTTAAACCATCCTTGCATAACAGAGATGAAGCCCACTTGATCATGGTGTATAATTCATTTGATGTGTTGTTGGATACAATTGCCAAATATTTTATTGAGAAATTTAGCATCCAGATTCATTAGAGAGATTGGTCTGTAGTTTTTTTTTTTCTTTTGTTGTGGCTTCTTTATGTGGCTTTGGTATTAGGGTGGTGTTGGAATCATAGATTAAGTTAGGCAATGTTTCCTCCACTTCTGTTATTTGGATGAGTTTAAGCAGGTTTGTTGTTATTTCCTTCTGGAATGATTGGTAGAATTAATCTGTGAAGCCATCTGGTCCTGGGCTTTTCGTACTTGGGATGTTTTTGATGACTACTTTGATCTCCTTACTTGTGATTGTTCTGTTGAGTTCATTAATTTATTTCATCAATGTAGTCTGCTTGTGTGTTTCTAGAAATGTGTCCATATCAACTAAGCTATCGATCTTGTTGGCATAAAAATTTTCAGTTACCTCTTATGATACTCTA
Organism: Tolypeutes matacus; assembly: GCA_026826555.1. NCBI lineage: Eukaryota > Metazoa > Chordata > Mammalia > Cingulata > Chlamyphoridae > Tolypeutes > Tolypeutes matacus. Next base: position 719,988 of record JAKSZT010027124.1, on the reverse strand, counting down.
TTTCTGTGGGATCAGTGGTGATATCCCCTGTCTCATTTTTCAATTTTATATATTTGCAACTTCTCTCTTTTTTCTTTGTTAGTCTAGCTAAGATTTTGTCAATTTTATTAATCTTCTCAAAGAACCAGCTTTTGGTTTTGTTAATTTTTTCTAGCGTTTATTTTGTATTCCCAATTTAATTTAGTTCTATTCTAACCTTGGTTATTTCCTTCTTTCTGCTTGCTTTGGAATTAGTTTCTTGCTCTTTTTCTAACTCCTCCTGGTGTGCCATTAGGCCTTTGATTTTAGCTCATTCAATGTTATTACTGTTAAGGCATTACTTATATTATCCATTTTTTCTTTAGTTTTGAATATGTCATATTTTGTTTTTATTTCTCTTTTTATCTTTTTAGTTATTCTTACTAGTAATTTTTCTTTCTACATTCCCTCCAACCCTCTCTCTCCTGTTTTCTTCTTTCAACCTGAAGAACTTCCTTTAGTATTTCTTGAAGGGCAGGTTTCTTTTGCAATTTCTGCTTATCTGTAACTACTTTGAACTCTCTCGCATTTTTTAATGCCAGCTTTGTTGGATACAGATTTCTTGGCTGGCAGTTTTTTTCTTTTAACACTTTAACTATGACATACCACTGCCTTCTCAACTCCATGGTTTCAGATGAGTTATCAGCACTTTATCTTATCGAGTTTCCCTTGTATGTGATAGATCTCTATTTTCTTGCTGCTTTCAGTACTCTCTCTTTGTCTTGAGCATTTGACAGTTTGATAAATATGTCTCAGGCTAGGCCTGTTAGGATTTATATTGTTTGATGTGCAATGTATTTCCAGGATACGCACATCCATGTCCCTCAAAAAATTATCAATTTTCAGGCATTATTTCCTCCAACACTCCTTCTGCCCCCTTTCCTTTCTCTTCTCCCACTGGGATGCCTGTAATGCATATATTTCTGTGTTTTGTGTTACCATTGAATTTTGTGAGTCACTGGTGAATTTTTCCCTGTCATTTTATTTATCTGTTCTACTCTCTGTGTGATTGCAGAAGTATTTTCTTTGATGTCATCAATTCTTTCTTCGGCTTCTTAAAATGTGCAGTTGTCTTTCTAAGCATATTTTTTATTTTTTACATTGTGTCATTCATGATCATCAGATCTGTTTACTATTTCTTCTGTATATTCCCCCAGTGTTTTCTTAATATCCTTTATCTCTTCCTTCACTTCATTAAGTTGATTCATCATATTTATTTTTAAATATATATTTATTTTTTATTTTAAAAAGGTATTTAGATTACACAAATGTTACATAAGAATATAGGGTATTCCCATATGCTTTGCTTCCTACACCTCCCACATTTTCCCACATTAACAACATCTTTCATTAGTGTGGTACATTCATTACAATTGATGAAAACATTTTAGTGATTCTAGCAATGGAAGAAACTATATCATTCATGTGGAGGCAGTGGCCACTAGATGTTCTGAGGGCAGGAAGAGGGAAATACAGGTGAAATATGGGGGCATTATGGGGACTTGGGGATTTTCCTGAATAACAGTACAATGACAGATACGGGCCATTACATATCTTGCCATAACATACAAAATTGTGTGGAAGAGAGTGTAAACTACAATGTAAACTATATTTAGTTTGATATCCTTGATTTTTTGTTCCAAGTTCTGCATCTTCTCCTGTTTTTTAGTTTGTTTATTAGGCTGGGCCATGTCTTCCTGTTTCTTGGTATCACTTGTAATTTTTTGCTGCTTTCTAAGCATCTGTTAATCTTGATGAGCTTATTCAGATGGTTGTCTTCTCTTTCTACTCTAAGGTTTTATTTTATTTTGTTTTGTATTAAAGTTCCTCTTGGACACTTGGTCCACTTGTTCTATATCCTTGTAGTTGTGTGTGTTTCCCTGAAAAATTTTAAGACCATAGAAAAGAAAATATAAAATTAGAGAAAAAGAATAATAGTAATAATAAAAAGGAAGAAAGAAAAGGAAGGATAAAAGAGCCAGGAAAAAATAAGTAATAACAAGGAAAAATCATATAAAGTACAAAAATATAAGAATAAAAAAGGTAGACTGAAAAATAAAACAAGAGAAATGAAACTAGAAAAAAAGAATAATATAAAGACCTGAATGATGAGAAGAAAAGAGAAAAGAAAGACCAAACAAGAGAAGATGGAAAGAAAGAGAAACAATGGAAGAGGGGGAAATGAAAGAAAGAAAAGGAATAAAGAAACTAAGGAGTAAAAAAGAAGGAAAATAAAAATAAAGAAACAAAGAGAAAATACAAAAAAGCAAAAAAAAAAAAAAAAACACAGGAAAAGCAAGCTTCCTTCTTAGGCCACTAGAAACTATCTCAGGGTGCCACTATTCATCAATCAATTACCCTGTAGCCCACCCTCCACAGGTAAAATACCTGGTTTTACAGCATACAATAAAGAATAAAAAAATTAAAAATCATCTGAAAGTTAAAAAATAATAAGAAATATAAAATAAATCAAAGTCCTAAAAAAAAGAATCTCAGTCTATAAATTCCCTGTCACCAGGCACCAGCTGGATGCCTGACAACCCACTGAATCATTCTCTGGATTACTTCTCTCAAGCAGTACTGTGGATTGAACCAGTGATCTAGTAGATGTGAGACAGGTGTTCTTTCACTGAGCCACACCAACCCCACAGGCTAGGTAGGTTTCTGAAAGTTTATTTGCCTCTCCCTTCCTTCTATCTCCTCAGATGTGTTGGGTTTCTAACAGTTTGCTGGCTATCTCTCCTGGCATCTTTTTCTCCAGGATGGTTAGCCCACCACCTCACTGATGTAGGTTTTTCTCTCCTAGGGTGAGTGGCTATGACAGTCTGTCTGATCTGATACCCCCTTCCCTCTCCTTGGGGCTGTTTTGGCACTGGCTTGTGTCTTTTTTTTTGTTTTTCCCCTCTGTTCTTCCCACGTTATCTCCTCTCCCCATTACACTTCTCTCTCTCTGAGTATACTGGGTGCCTTTCCCACACTTATTTGCCCTTCAGCTCCCCCATGGATGCATCACTGGCAACTTCCATTTGCTGGGCTGGCTACAGCCAAGATACAAAGTGGATTCAGCTGGCCAAACTCACTGAAGAAAAAAACACTCTTTGCCCTCCTCCAGACCCCTCTTACTTCCTGGGAGGAGGACAGATTTTCCTCTATCAGTTGGGTGCAGAGAGCCAAGGATTATACTGAGGTTATTCAACTTGAGGGTGGAAGATATGCACTGTTTCCAGCCACAGGGGCAAGTAACACATGGTTTTCATTCTGCATCTTTGTTTCTCTGTCCCTCTCCCTGAATGATGTGTAGCACTCTCCTGGTCCGCAGATCCCCCAAGAAGCTCCCTCAGATAGCTTTTTGCCCTTCCTCCATTGTTTTTGTGAAAGAGTTGAGCCCTCCCTAGCTGCTCCAATGCCATTTTCCCAGAAGTCACCTGCATCACATAAATTTTGAAATTTGTTTCTCATTTTCATTTGCTTTAAGATATTTACTGATATCTTTTGCAATTTCCTCTTTGACACACTGATTCTTTAAGTGAGTCATTTAACTTCCATATATTTGTGAATTTTCCATTTCTTCAGCCATCATTGATTCCCAACTTCATTCTGTAGTGGTCAGAGAAAGTGCTTTGTATAATTTCAGTCTTTCTAAATTCATTGAGACTTGTTCTATAAACTCCTATGTGGTCTTCCTTGGAGAATGATCCATAAGCTCTTGAGAAGAATATATATCCTGCAGTTTTTGACTGCAATGTTCTACATATACCCATTAAGTCTAGTTCCTTTAACATATTATTCAATATCTCTGTTTCTTTATTGATTCTCAGTCTAGCTGTTCTTTCTATTGCTGAAAGTAATATATTGAAGTTTTTCACTATGAGTGTAAAGGAGTGTATTTCTCCCCTAATTTTGCCATTGTTTCCATTTATTTTGGGGACACCTTGATTAGGTGCATAAAGACTTATAATTGTTCTCTCTTCTTGGTAGATTGCCCCTATCATTAATATGTAGTGTCCTTCTTTGTCTCTTAAAACAGTTTTATATTTAAAGTTTATTTTGTCTGATATTAATTTAGCTCTTCCAGCATGTTTTTTTAAACTGTTTGTGTGGAAAATCATTTTCCAACTTTTCACTTGCAACTTATTTGTGTCCTTGTGTTTGAATTGAGTCTCTTGTAGACAGCATATAGATGGGTCATTTTTTTTATCCATTCTGTCAATCTGTGTCTCTGTTTGTAAGTTTAATCTATTAGCATTCAATGTTATTACTTTAAAGACAATACTTACTTCAGCCATATTTTCTTTAGGCTTATATATGTCATTTTTTTCTCTTTTTACACTTTAAGTTTCCCTTACTAATAATCTTTGCTACACTCTCCTCCAAACCCCTCTCTCCTGTCTTTTTATTTCAACCTACAGAGCTCCCTCTAGTATTTCTCAAAGGGCAGGACTCTTGTTGACAAATTCTCTCAAATTCTGTTTATCTGTGAATATTTTGACCTTTTCTTCAGTTTTGAAGGACACTTTTGCTGGATACAGAGTTCTTGGTTGGCAGTTTTTTTCCCCAGCACCTTAATTATGTAATACTACAGCTTCCTTGCCTCCATGGTTTCAGACATGATATCAGCACTTAATCATATCTTGCATCTCTTATATGTGATGGAACTCTTTTCTCTTGCTGATTTTAGGATTCTCTCTTTATCTTTATTGTTTGACAATATGATTATTGTGTGTCTCAGATTAGGTCTGCTAAGATTTATTCTGTTTAGAGTATGCTACACTTCTTGGAATATACATCTATGTATATGAATTCTGCTGCCGTAGGAGAGTAAAACTTGCCCAGTAAAGTGACTGAATAGCTTTCTGAAGAGCTAAATGATCCAATTAGAAAGGTAGCTCAGTGGAGGAATTTCTGCCTTGAATATATGAGGTCCTTAGTTCGATTCCTGCCTCCTCTAACAGTAGTGATCCACTGGGATATCTAACATCCAGCTGATACTGTAGGACAGGGAAAACACAGACATTATTTTTGTACTATCTTCACTTGGGTTCCTTATTTTTCAAAAAAAAAAAGGTTACTTAAAAAAAATTTATCTTAGTTTACTTGATAAAACCAGCCTCAAAACCTGCAGAGAGAAGCCAGCAGGGTAATTGATTGATGAACACGGGCAGCCTGAGAGGCTCCACAAAGGCTCAAGAAGGAATGCTGTTCTTCCTTTTCTTTGTTTGACTACTTGCTAGTGTGTTTGTTTGGATTTTTTTTGGTTGTTGTTCTTTTTTGTTTTGTTTTGTTTTTCTTGTTTTTCTTTCCTCTTTCGTCCCACCACCCACTTTCTTTAAAATTAGGTGCTGCTAGCTTGTTTCCTCTATGCTATGTTTCTTCTTCCTTGATTTCCCATTTTTGGTGTATACTGATTTTATCTACCAACACTACTTCTTTTACTTCCTTCATCTTTCTATCTTCAGCTTTCTGTTGTGATTCTTACATTCCACTTTCTTTTATTAGTCTTCAACTTTACTGTTTTCTATTTCTATCTTGTTTATTCTGTTTTCTTTCTTTTTTAAATTTTATTATTAACTTTTTTCTTTCTGTCTTTTCTTTTGTCTTTCTCTCTCAACTCATCACTCTGGCCTTTTAAATCATTCTATATATTTTTCACTATTTGGTTTCATATTTCATTGTAGGTACTCCACTTTTTTATTTCTATTACTCTACACTGCTTGCAGGAGTTAAATATTAATTTTACTTGGTCTTCTATGGCCCCTCTTCTAACTTTCATTATTATTACTATTATCCTTTTTCATTTCTTACTTCTTTTGATTTCTCTGGCCTAATCAGTCTCCTTCAAGGAAACATAGAAAACAGCAAAGAAATAGAACAAGAAGAAAAAAGTGTCAAAGAGAAAACTTACACACACAAAACCAGCAGCTAAATGAAACTCTAGAGCAGAAAAAGAAGTCAATCAAATGAATTAACCTATCAAGATAAATGATGAGCGAGACCAACAAAAAATTACAAACCATACTAAGAAACAGGAAGACATGGACCAGTCCAATAAACAAACTAAAAACCAGGAAGAGATGCAGAACATCTAACAACTAATCAAAGATGTCCAAACAAATGGACCAACTTAATGAAGTGAAGGAAGAGATTAAGGATGTTAAGACACTGGGAGAGCATACAGAAAAAAATTGCAAACATATATAAAAAGATACCGGATATGATAGTGATGAATGGCACAATCCAAGAAATAAAAAAAACACTGGAATCACATAACAACAGATTTGAACAGGCAGAAGAAAGAATTAGTGATGTGGAAGACAGTACATCTGAAATCAAACTGATAGTAGAACAGATAGATAAAAATATAGAAAAAAAATCCAGCAGGGACTTAGGGATGTAACTGACAACACAAAATGCACAAACATACACATTATAGGCATCCCAAAGGGAGAAGAGAATGGAAAGGGAACAGAAGGAGTATGGAAGGAAATAATGGTTGAAAACTTCCCAACCCTATTGAGGGAGATGGATGTACATGTCCAGGAAACACAGCACACCCCAAACATTATAAATCCTAACAGGCCTACTCCAAGACATACACTTGTTAAAATGTCCAGTGTTCAAGACAAAGAGAAAATACTCAAGGCAACAAGAGAAAAGAGAACAATCACATACAAGGGAAGCTCAATAAGATTAAGTGCTGATTTCTCATCTTAAACTATGGAGGCAAGAAGACAGTAGTATGACATAGTCAAGGTACTCAAAGAAATAATCTTCCAGCCATGAATTCTCTATCCAGCAAAGCTGGCTTTCAAAAGTGATGGAGAGTTCAAAATATTCACAAAATAAACAGAAATTAAGATACTATGCCAATAAGACACCTGCCCTTCAAGAAATACTAAAGGGGGGTCTGTGCTGTGCACGCATGGAGTGAGAGGCTTGGGACATCTATCTGAACGGATCGGCGGCGAGGACCGAACGGTGGAGATTCGGAACATAGAAAGAAGCAAGGAAATAAAATAAGAAGAAAAACTGCCAAAGTGAAAACTTAACTCACACGCAGAACCAACAGCTAAATAAAATTCTAGAGCATAGAGAAAAGCTAATCAACTGAACAAACCCATCAAGATAATATGATGACCAGAGGGCAACAGAAAAATACAAATGACTCTGAGAAACTGGAAAACATGGACCAGTCCAATGCACAAAATAAAAACTAGGAAGCAATGCAGTACATCGAACAACTAATCAAAGCTATCCAAACA
>JAKSZT010027124.1:681966-712311 GCA_026826555.1 Tolypeutes matacus | reverse complement strand
CTGTCTACAAGAAACCCACCTTCGGCCCAGGGATTCAAGGAGGCTGAAAGTGAATGGCTGGAAAACCATTTTACAAGCTAAAAATATCAAAAAAAAGGACAGGAGTAGCTATTCTAATATCAGACAAAATAAACTTTAAATGCAAAACTATTGTAAGAGACAAAGATGGACACTACATATTAGTAAAAGGAGTAATCTCTCAAGAAGAGAGAACAATCATCAACATTTACGCACCTAATCGAGGTGCTTCAAAATATGTGCGGCGAACTCTGGAAAAACTAAGAGGAGAAATAAATTCCTCTACAATTATAGCAGGGGACTTCAACACACCACTATCATCATTAGACAGAACATCTAGACAGAGAATTAATAAAGAAACCAAGGCACTCAAAAATACATTAGAATATTTGGACTTAATAGACATACACAGATCACTACGCCCAGATACAGCGGGATTTACATTCTTCTCCAGTGCACATGGAACATACACCAAAATAGACCACATGATAGGCCACAAAACAACACTCAATGAATTCAAAAAGATTGAGATTATACAAAGTAATTTCTCTGACCACAACGGAATGAAGTTGGAAATCACTAAGGGCCAGAGAAACAGGTTAGGCACAAGGATATGGAAGTTAAACAACACACTCTTAGACAAACAGTGGGTAAAAGAGGAAATTTCAAAAGAAATCAGTAACTACCTTGAAACTAATGAAAACAACAACACAACATATCAAAACCTATGGGATGCAGCGAAAGCAGTCCAGAGAGGGAAGTTCATAGCCGTAAATTCATATATTAAAAAAGAAGAAAGAGCTAAAATTGAAGACCTAACTGCACATTTCGAGAAATTGGAAAAACAACAACAAACTAAACCTAAAGGAAGTAGAAAACAGGAAATAACCAAGGTTAGAGCAGAACTAAATGAAACAGAGAATAAGAAAGCACTGGAAACAATAAGCAAAACCAAAAGCTGGTTCTTCGAGAATATCAACAAAATTGACAAACCCTTAGCCAGACTAATAAAGAAAAAGAGAGAACAGATGCAAATACATAAAATAAGGAATGAGCAAGGTGATATCACTACTGACCCCACAGAAATAAAGAACATCATAAGAGGATACTTTGAAAAATTAAATGCCAACAAGAATGACAATTTAGAGGAAATGGACAAGTTTCTAGAAACCCACAAACAGCCGACATTGATGAAAGAAGAAATAGATGAACTCAACAGCCCAATTACAAGTAAAGAGATAGACTCAGTCATTAAAAACCTCCCAACTAAGAAGAGTCCAGGACCAGATGGCTTCACAGCTGAATTCTACCAAACATTCCGGAAAGAGCTAACACCAATTCTACTTAAGCTCTTCCAAAAAATAGAAGTAGAAGGAATATTACCTAACTCATCCTATGATGCCAACATTACCCTAATACCAAAACCAAATAAAGATACCACAAGAAAGGAAAATTACAGACCAATTTCTCTAATGAACCTAGATGCTAAAATCCTTAACAAAATACTTGCTAATCGCATTCAACAACATATCAAAAGGATTATACATCATGACCAAGTGGGTTTCATCCCAGGTATGCAAGGATGGTTCAATATAAGAAAATCAATCAATGTAATACACCACATAAACAAACTGAAAGAAAAAAATCACATGATCATCTCTATAGATGCCGAAAAAGCATTCGACAAAATACAGCACTCTTTCCTCATAAAAACACTAAAAAAGATTGGAATAGATGGAAACTTTCTGAAAATGATAAAGGGTATATATGAAAAACCCAAAGCTAACATCATTTTCAATGGTGAAATCCTAAAAGACTTCCCTCTGAGATCAGGAACAAGACAAGGATGCTCACTATCACCACTCCTATTTAACATTGTCTTAGAAGTACTTGCACGAGCACTGAGACAAGAAAAGGACATAAAAGGCATCCAGACTGGAAAAGAAGAAGTAAAAATTTCATTATTTGCAGATGACATGATCCTATACATAGAAAGCCCTGAGAAATCGACAACAAGGCTTCTAGAACTTATAAAGGAATTCAGTAATGTTGCAGGCTATAAGATCAATGCTCAAAAATCAGTAGCATTCCTGTACACCAACGGCCAGGAAACTGAGGAGGAAATCAGGAAAAAATACCATTTACAATAGTAAACAAAAGAAGCAAAATGTGGTACATACATACAATGGAATATTACTCGGCTGTAAGAAGGAACAAAGTGCTAACACATGGAATAACGTGGATGAATCTTGAAGACCTTATGTTGAGTGAAGCAAGCCAGGCACTGAAGGATGAACAGTATATGACCTCACTGATCTGAACTGAGGAAAGTGAGCAGTCTCTAAGCACCATTGTCTGAAAGATAGGTTAACAAAGGAGAGTAAGAGAAGAGCAGGCTTTGAGCCATCACCCATATGGACATAATCTATGGTTAAGGGATAGAGTGTGGTTGCATGTTGGGGGATTGGGCAGATGAGTGGTGGTGTTCCTGGGTTTGGTGGTGCAGCACTGGCGGGTGGGTGGATTAGGAAGTGCTGGTTCAAATCCCCAGGGCATGTAACTGTGAATCTTGACATTCCATGGGTTGGGAGAGGTGGGTATCATGGGCCCTGTGGGGCTGGGGAGAAGGGAACAGTCAAGGTCTAATGGGTTGTTTGGTGGTCATGGGGAAGGTTTTTCATTATCTTACAGTAATGGACACAGGACATGGTAAATATCATCAAAATTATTAAACTGTATCATCTAAATTGTAAACTATATTGTAAATCACTGACAATGTTTAGTTGCTATATTTTGCTATCTGCATAAAAGTTATAACAATGCTAACAACCAAAAAAAAGGGGGGGGGAGTTAATGTGGGGTGGGGAAGGAGGGGCGGTTTGGTATCTGGGAGTCTCCGGCACTCCGTGTGTGACTTTGCTGTGACCTAAAACTTCTTTGAAAATTAAATGAAAATTGGGAGACAATTGGGGATTGAGAGGAGGAAGGTGTCATGGCACACCAGACATCCGATAACACAGTGATAAAGGGAACGAAATAAGGGAAAAAGGAAAAGAGAAAGGAAAAAAAATGAATATATATATATATATATATATATATATTAAAGGCATTTCCTTTGCTTTTTTGCCCATTTTTTGAATGTCCCAATCCACTAATTATATTTTATTTTGTTTTGTTCCTTGTTTGATTATTTGTTTTTTTTCCTCCTCTCTTTTTTTCCCCCCTGAGTTTCCTTATGTTTGTCTCTTGCATGTACGCTTGTCACACTTGTTTCTTTTTCTTAGTAAGTGTATTTGATTATTTTATGGACTTAATATTCGTGGAGGATTTGGACCACAGAAGGGTTACAATGAGTACTGTGGGGTATTATTGGCGGGGGTGTCTGGGGGGGGGTTTCGTGGGGATTGGTTCATCCGAATATACATGAAAGATATACAAAATCATTCAACGGATCGGGTGATGGGGCATGGTCACGATGGGTGGATAATCACACAATAAATGAGGGAATCTGAATTCTTAGCCTCAAGCTCTGCCACAGTCTCCAAGGGAGCAACAATAGTCCTCTGAGTGTGGGGACAGTGCCTGTCAAAATAGGATAACCTACTGATGTTTATTTTTATTTTTATTTTTTTATTGATGACTACCCTTGTGAGTCTTTGCTCTTGTAAATGAGACTTAGCCTGCAGTTGTGGGGTGCCTAAGGTTTGCCACCTGAGAGCCTCCTTGTTGCTCAAATGTGGCCTCTCTCTAAGCCAAACTCAGCATATGATTGCATTACCTTACCCCCAACGTGGGACAAGACTCCCGGGGATGAGCCTCCCTGGCAACGAGGGATTAATACCAAGTGCCAACTGGCAGCTTTGCACAGTGGCAGTATCGTAGCCAATGAGGTTTATCCGAGGCACGATTATTGCTAATTGAAAACTTTTCCCAAGTGCCAACTGGCAACACAACTGGAAAAAGACCTTGAATAAAAGGGGGAAATGGTAAAGACAAATGAGTTCAAGTGGCTAAGAGACTTCAAAGAGAGTCGGGAGGTCATCCCGGAGGTAACTCTTATGCACACCTCAGTAGGAGCTCGTAGAACATCTAAGTGCCTACCACCCCACTCAGTGGGGTTCCTGAGAGCTCTGGAGACACGCTGGTCCTATATAAGGGGGGATAGCCGCAGAGACTGATGCCTTATCAGTGGGTTCTATTTTGGAATCTGTGCTCCTGAGAGTGACAGAATTAGACTCAAATAAGTCCTCCCTGCACATGGTTAACCAGTCTCTTCTATTCAAATGTATATATGATGCTGGAATTTTTAGGTATACTTCCAGAGACTGGAGCCTCTGGCCTACCTATGTGCCAGGTGTGCATGAAATCTAGGTGGAGCTGCAACTCCTACCCTACAGCTCAATGGACTCACCCAAGTCACCTGGTGAGGAGACAACGATGGTCAATGGCCATCCCAGGGAATGGAGAGGGTCTGCATCTGCAGGCAGGATCATCCCACCCACCATATCCATGGGATATAAGCCCTCTCTCACTTGGAGTTGGAGTGGACATCACCATCCCAGTCCCCTCAGGATTGGTGGAAGAACTATGGACTAGAGTGGACTTGATGGTATTCTCTTGTTCACATATGGTGATTCTAGCAATGCAAGAAATTATAACAATGAGGTGGAGCCAGTGGCCACTTGACACTTTTGGGGTAGGGAGGGGACGAGCAGTTGAAATACAGTGGCTTCTTTGGGAGTTGGAGGTTTTCCTGAGTACTGTTGTGGCAACGGATGTAGGCCATTTTAAATCAGCACACACCACTCAGAACTGAGTGGGAGAGAGTGTGGTCTACAGTGTGAACTGTGGTCTATTGTTGGTGGCAAGGCTCCAGGATGTGTAAGTTCATTGAGAGTGGTGGGCCACACTGTGGAAGATGTTTGTGTGGGATGTGATGGGAGGTGTGGGAGGTGGGCAACATGGGAATCCCAGTGGGTTCCGTGTCATATTTTGGGTAATCTAAGCACCTCTTGAAATATATGTATATATATATATATATATAATCAACATTAAAAAAAAAAAGTAATTGAAAAAAAAAAAAGAAATACTAAAGGTAGCTCTACAAGTTGAAAGGAAAAAACAGGAGAGAGAGAGAGTTGGAGGAGAGTGTAAGAACAACTAAAAAGACAAAAAAAAGAAAGCAATAAAAATAACGTACGACATAGATAAACCCATAGAAAATATGGCTGATAGAAGAAATTCCTTCAGAGTAATAACAGTGAATGTTAATGGACTAAACTCACCCTTCAAGAGACACAGATTGGCAGAATGGATTAGGAAATATGACCCATCTATATGTTGTCTACAAGAAACGCACCTTCATCCCAGGGATTAAAGGAGGCTGAAAATGAATGGCTGGAAGACAATTTTACAAGCAAACAACAACCAAAAAAGGGCAGAGTAGCTATACTAATATCGGACAAAATAGACTTTAAATGCAAAACTATTGTAAGAGACAAAGATGGACACTATATATGAGTAAATGTGTAATCTTTCAAGAAGAAAGAACCATCATAAACATTTTTGCAACTAATCAGGAAGCTTCAAAATATATGAGGCAAACACTGGAAAGACTAAGTGGAGACATCAAAGCCTCTACAATTATAGTGGGGGACTTTAATACAACATTATCACCATTAGAAAGAACATCTTGACAGAGAATCAATAAAGAAACAAAAACTTTGAGTAATATATTAGAGGGTCTGGACCTAATAAATATATAGAGAATGTTATAGCCAAATACAGTGGGATATACCTTCTTCTCAAGTGCACATGGATCATACTCCAAGATAGAACACATGCTAGGCCACAGAACAACTCTCAATGGATTTAGAAAGATTGAGATTATACCAAAGTAATTTCTCTGACCACAATGGAATGAAATTGGAAAACACTAAGGGCCAGAGAACCAGATTAGTTGCAAAGATATGGAAGTTAAACAACAAACTCTTAGACAAACAGTGGGTCAAGGAGGAAATCTCAAAAGAAATCAGTATCTACCTGGAAATGAGTGAAAATGACAACACAACATATCAACACATATGGAATGCAGCCAAAGCTGTACTGAGAGGAAAAGTCATAGCCATAAATACATATATTAAAAAAAAGAACAAAGAGCTAAAATGGAAGATCTAACTGCACACCTGGAGGAATTGGAAAAACAACAACAAACTAACTGCAAAGGATGTAGATACAAGGAAATGACAATGATTAGAGAAGAACTAAATGAAATAGAAAATAAGAGAGCACTAGAAATAATAAACAAAACCAAAAGCTGGTTCTTCACAAAGATGAATAAAATTGACAAACCCTTAACCAGACTATGAAAGAAAAAGAAAGATCAGATGCAAATACACAAAATAAGAAATGAGGGAGGGGATATTACTACAGACCCCATCAAAATAAAGTGTATCATAAGAGGATACTTTCAAAAATTATATGCCTCTATAATCTGCAGGAAATGGAAAAATTCCTAGAATCTCCCAAGCAGCCTACATTGATTAAAGAAAAAATTGATGAATTCAACAGTCCAATTACAAGTAAAGAGATAGACTCAGTCGTCAAAAACCTACCAAATAAGAAGAGCCCAGGACCAGACAGCTTCAGAGAGGAATTCTACAAAACATTCCAGAAAGAGATAACACCAATCCTGCTTAAGCTCTTCCAAAAAATAGAAGTAGAAGGAACATTACCCTAATACCAAAGTTAAACAAAAATGCCACAGGAAAGGAAAATTACAGACCAATCTTTCTAATGAACCTAGATTATAAAATCCTCAACAACGTGCTTACTAATTGCATTCAAGAACATATCAAATGAATTATACACCACAACCAAGTGGGTTTCATCCTGGGTATGAAAGGATGGTTCAACATAAAATCAATCAATGTAATCCACCATATAAAGAGATAGAAAGATAAAAAGCACATGATCATCTCTATAGATGCAGAAAAAGGATTCGACAAAATACAACACCTTTTCCTGATAAAAACAATGCAAAAGATAGGAATAGAAGGAAACTTTCTGAACATGATAAAGGGTATATATGAAAAACTCACAGCCAATATCATCTTCAATGGTGAAATCCTAAAAGCTTTCCCCTAAGATCAGGAAAAAGACAAGGATGCCCACTATCACCACTCCTATTTAACATTGTCTTATAAGTACTTGCTCGAGCATTGAGGTAAGAAAAATATATAAAAGGCATCCAAATTTGAAAGGAAAAAGTAAAAATTTCACTATTTGCAGATGATATGATCTTATACATAGAAAGCCCTGAGAAATCTACAACAAAGCTCCTAGAACACATAAAGGAGTTCAGTAAAATTGCAGGCTATAAATTCAATGCACAAAAATCAGTAGTATTTCTGTAGACCAATATGAGCAATCTGAGGAGGAAATCAAGAAAAAATATTCCACTTACAATAGCAAATAGTAGACTCAAATACCTAGGAATAACTATATCTAAAGATGTAAAGGACTTATATACAGAAAACTACACAGCACTGTTAAAGGAAATCAAAGAAAACTTAAATAAATGGAAGAATATTCCCTGTTAATGGATAAGAAGACTAAACATCATTAAGATGTCTATCCAACCCAACTAGTCTACACATTTAGTACTATCCCAATTAAAATCAACACTGTATTTTTTAAGAGACCCTGAATCAGCAAAGACATATTGAAAAAGAAAAATGAAATTGGAGGTATCACACTACCTGACTTTAAAATGTACTACAAAGCTACAGTGCTCAAAATGGCATGGTATTGGCACAAGGATAGATATACTGACCAATGGAACTGAACTGAGAGTCTCAATATAGATCTTCGCATATACAGTCATCTGATATTCAACAAGGCCACCAAACCCAATCAGTTAGGAGAGAATGGCCTTTTCAAAAACAGGTGCTTGGAGAACTAGATATCCATATCCAAAAGAATGAGAGAGGCAAACCATCTCACACCTTATACAAAAATCAACTCAAAATGGATCGAAGATCTAAATATAGGAGCTAAGACCATAAAGGCCTTGGAAGATAATGTAGGGAAGCATCTACAGGATCTTGTAATAGGAAATGGTTTCATGATCTTCACACCCAAAGCACAAGCAGCGAAAGAAAAAATAGATAAATGGGATCTCCTTAAAATTCAAATCTTATTCACCTCAAAGTACGTTATCAAGAAAGTAAAAAAGCAGCCTACCCAATGGGTGAAAATATTTGGCAACCATATATCTGATAGGAACCTACTATCCCATATATATGAAGAAATCCTACACCTTTAAGACAAAAAGTCAACAACCCATTTAAAAAATGTGCAAGAGACCCAAAATGACACGTTTCTTAGGAAGAAATATAAATAGCTAAAAAGCACATGAAAATATGCTTGACATCACTAGTTATTAGGGAAATACAAATCAAAACTACAACGAGATACAATCTTACACCCATGAGAATGGCAACTATTAAAAAAACAGCAGAGTATAAGTATTGGAGAGGATGTGGAGTAATGTGAACCCTCATCCACTGCTGGAGGGATTGTAGAAAGGCCCAGCCACTATGGAAAACAGTTTGGCAGTTCCTCAAAAAACTAACTCTAAAACTTCCATATGATACAGTGATTCCACTGCTGGGTATATACCAAGAAGAATTGAAAGCAAAGACATGAACAGATATATGCCCACCAATGTTCATAGCGGCACTGTTCACTATTGCCAAAAGTTGGAATCAATCCAGGTGCCCATCAACAGATGAATGGATAAACAAAATGTGGTACATACATACAATGGAATATTACTCAGCTGTAAGAATGAATAAAGTGCTAACACACGATAACATGGATGAAACTTGAAGACCTTATGTTGAGTGAAGCAAGCCAGGCATTGAAGGATGAACAGTATATTAACTCACTGATATGAAGTAAGGAAATTGAGCAGTCTCAGAGAGCTATTTTCTGTAAGATAGGTTTACAAGAAATAGAAAGAGAAGAGAAGTTTGTGAGCCATCACCCATATGGACGTAATCTCTGGTAAAGTGATAGAGTTCATTTTTGTATTAAACAGACAGTACGGGAAGGTAGTGATATTATTGTGTTGGTTGGTGCAGGGTTGACAGGTGGGTAGATTGGGAAGGGTGGGTTAGAAGGTCCAGGATACTTGGGGGGGGAGGTTGGAAGAGGGAGCATTTGAACACTGGGGATTTGTGGAATGAGGTTGAAAGTACAGAGGTGGGAATGCTCTTATGGCATTATGACAGGGTGCACCTGGAGCAGTCTTCTATGGAGTGTGTGAGTGTTTATTCTGTCATAATGTGTTGTATCAGTGGGTGGAGACCCACGTAATGAGCGGGAAGGTGTTGGACTGCCATCTTTGGGAGGACTGATTTGTTCAGAAATAGGCAGGAGTCTTTCAAGAGCAAGGGCAGTTCCTAATAAGGGAGGACAAGCCATACTGTCAAGACCTCTAGTTGCATGTAACTATGAATATTGTCATCCAATGAGTCAAGCCAGGGGGTCATCGTGGGCCCTGGGTGGATGGGTTAGGAGGAATAAAATAGGGGGTATTTAGTGGTCAGTTGAAATTTTCTTCATTAGCATATAGTGACGGACACAGAAAATGGTAAATATCATCAAAATTTATTAAAGTGTATGGTCTAAAATGTAAAGCATAGTGTAAACCATTGACAATGTTTAGTAGTTATGTTTCACTTTTTGTATATCAGTTATAACAATGCTATCATCCACATATAAAGAGGTTTTAATATGGGGGGCAGGAAAGGGAGAGGATATTTCATATATGAGTTTTTTGTATTCTGTGTGACTTTGCAGTGACCTAAAACTTCTTTGAAAACAAAATGAAAAATAGTGAGACACTGAGGAATGAAAGGGGGAAGGTGCCATGGTACAGACTGGACACCAGATATTGCAGTGATGAAAGGCAAAAAGTCAAAAAACATTTTTTAAAATATTTTTAACTTTTTAAATATCCCAATCTTTTAATTTAATTTGTTTTAGTTTTTTTAAAGATCCCCCAAGTGCAGGAGCAGTGACTGGCAAAGGAGGATGATCCACTGATGGGCCCTTGATATTGATGACTAGCCTTATGAGTCTTTGCTCTTGAAATTGAAACTTAGCCTATTGTTATGGGTTACTTAAGGGTTGCCTCCTGGGAGCCTCCTTGTTGCTCAAATGTGGCCTCTCTCTAAGCCAAACTCAGCATATGAATGCATTACCTTCCTCCCATGGGATGTGACTCCCAGGGATGAGCCTCCCAAGCACTGAGAGATTGCTACCAAGCACCAACTGTCAATGCGACTGGAAAAAGTTCTTGAATAAAAGGGAGAAAAGGTAAAGACAAATGAGTTCATATGGCTAAGAGACTTCAAAATGAGTTGTAAGATCATCCTAGAGGCAACACTTATGCACATCTCAATAGGATCTCATAGAATTCCAAAGTGTATATCACCCCAAATAGTGGGACTCCTGAAGGCTCTGGTGACACCCAGGTCCTATGTCAGAGCAGATAGCTCTGGATTTTGGTTCCTTTCCTGTGGGCCCTACTTTGGAGCGTGTGCTCCTGAGACTGACAGAGTTGGACTCAACTATGTCTTCCCTACACATGACACATCTGTCCCATCTAATCAAACCTATGCTTGGTGCTGGAGTTTGTAGGTTTACATCCAGAGACTTTTGTCTTTGGATGTGCCAGCTGGGTTTGGAACCTTGAAATCTACTCTACAGCTCATTGGACTCACCGAGGACAACTGGCGGGGAGATGATAATGGACAAGAGCCATCACAGGGAATGGAGAGTCTGCAGCTGCAGGCAGGATAATCCCATACATCTTCCCCATGGGATATAAATCCCCTCACAATTGGAGGTGGAGTGGACATCACCATCCCAGACTCCTCAGGATGGGGGGAAGACTATGGAATAGAGTGGACTTACTGTTATTCTGCTATAGATATATTGTGATTCAAGCAATGGAAGAAATTACAACATTGATGTGGAGCCAGTGGCCACTGGAGGCTCTGGGGGCAGGGAGAGGCGAAAGCAGTTGTAATACAGAGACTTTTTCAGGACTTTGAAATTGTCCTGAGTGACATTGCATTGACAGATATAGGCCATTGTATATCATCATATAACATGCAGAACTGTGTGTGGGAGAGTGTGGTCTACAGTGTGAACAGAGACCATGCTTAATGGCAAAACCCCAGGATGTGTTTATCAATTGCAACTAATGTGCCACACTAAAGAAGGATGTTTATGTGGGAGGTTGTGGGAGGTGTGGGAGGTGTGGCGTATGGGAATCCCTATATTTTTTGTGTAACATTTATGTAATCTAAGTACCTTTTTTAAAATTAAAAAAAATAAAGAAAAAAGAAGTGGTAAGAAGTACAAAAAAGTGGGGGAACAGAGGGCATAGGAAAAGTATATGTGTAGTTAAGATGGGAAGAAACCATATATGATTGTTATGTATTTAGTATGTTAAATTTGAACCCCATGGTAAGCACAAGGAAAATAGTTGAAAAATATATCCAGATAGAAAAAAGAATCACTCAATATGGTAAAACACAAAAAATCAAATAAATATAAAATTAGACATTAATGGAATAATGGAGGACCAAAAATCTATCAGACATACAAAAGTTAAATAGAAAAATTACAGAGAACAGTCTTACATCATCAGTAGTAACTTTAATTATAAATGGATTAAAATCTCCAGTCAAAAGGCTGAGATTGGAAGAATGGATTTAAAAAAGCATGACCCAAATACATGCTGTATGCAAGAGATTCATGTTAAATGCAAAGATACACCTAGGTTGAAAATGAAAGAATGGAAAAAATACCATGGAGGGAGTAACCAAAAGTGAGTTGGTATAGCTATAGTAATATCAGGGAAAACAGACTTTAAGTAAAAAGGAGTTATGAAGGAGAAAGATGGTGATTATAGACTGATAATGGGGACAATTCATCAAGAAGATGTAAGAATAAAATTTACGTGCATTCATCAACAGATTCCAAAATATATGAAAGAAATACAGACTTGAAAGGAGAAATCAATTGTTCTACATGAATGGTAGAAGACTTTAATACAACACTTTCAATAATATATAGAAATATTTTCAGAAGAGCAATAAGGAAATACAGGTCTAAAACAATACTCTAAATCAACTAGACCTAAAGTACATATATAGAACACTTCACTTAACAAAAACAGAATACACATTCTTCTAAAGTGCACATAGACCATTTTCCAGGATAGACCATGTTAGTTCAGACATCAAAACTCAATAAATACAAAAATATTGATATGTGTATTTTCTGACCACAAAAGAATAAAGGTAGAAATCAATAACAGTGGGAGAAATGAAAATTTCACAAATCTGTGTTAATGAACCAAAATAAATTTAACAACCAATGGATTAAAAAGGAAATCACAAGGGAAATTAGAAATAGTCTTGAGGTGTATGAACATGAAAATACTACATACCAAAAATTAGGGGATGCAGTAAAGTCAGTGCTGAGAAGGAAATTGATAGCTCTAAATGCTTACATTACAAAAGAAGAAACAATTTGAATCAAAGGCTTAACTTCAAATTGGAAGAACTAAAATAAAGTGCAAACTAAACCTAAAGGGATCAGAAGGAAGGAAATATCAAAGATTAATATTGAGATAAAAAGATACAGAAAAGAAAAAAATAGAATCAACGAAACCAAAAGTTGGTTGTTTGAAAACATTAATAAATTTGGCAAACAATTAGTGAGACTGACAATGAAAAAAGAGAGAGGATACAAATAATAAAAGCCAGAAATGAAAAGGAGGACATGACTACTGACCCTGCTGAAATAAAAAGGATCATAAGATGTTACCATCAACAACTGTACACCAATAAATTAGGTAACTTAGAAGAAATGGACAAATTATTAAAGATACAAAGCCCACATTGATGCAAGAAGAAATGGTATATATCAACAAACCGATTACTAGTAAAGAGATTGAATCAGTCCTCAAAAACCTTCAAAAAAGGAAAGCTTAGGACCAAATGGCTTCACCCAGGGATTCTAACCTAACATTCTGGGAAGACCTAATTACAATCTTTTCCAAAATCTTCCAACCATTGAAGAGTGGGGAATAAATACTCCCTAATTGATACTACGAGGCTAACATCACCCTCATTCATAGTCCAGATAAAAATACCACAAGAAAAGAAAACTCCTGACCAATATCTCTTATAAGTTTAACTGCAAAAATCCTTAACAAAAAACCAGCAAACTAAATTTAACAACATATTAAAAGAAATATACACTATGATCAAGTGAGATTTATCCCTGGTATGCACAGTTAGTTCAACATAATCAATTACTGTAATACACCACATTAACAGAATGAAGGTTAGAAACCATATGTTCATCTCAACTAATGCAGAACAGATATTTCACAAAATCCAGCACCTCTTCTTGATAAAAACATTTAGAACAATAGAAATAGAAGGAAACTTCCTCGATATGATATAAGGCATATATGAAACGCCCACTGCTAACATCCTACTGAATAGTGAAAGCCTGAAAATGTTCCCTCTAAGCTCAGGAAACAGATAAAAATGGCCACTGTCACCACTGCTGCTCTTTGACATTGTACTGGAAGTTCTTCGAGAGTATATAGGCAAGATAAAAAAATAAAGTCATCCTAATTGGAAATGATGAAATAGAACTGTCCCTATTTGGATATAACAGATACTATATAAAGAAAATCAGGAAAAAGCCACAACAAGGCTTCTAGAACTAATAAATGTATTCAGCAAATTGGCAGAGTACAAGAGCAACAACTGAAAATCAAAAGTATTGTTTATATGTACAAACAATGGACAATCAGAATAAGAAATCAAGAAAAAATTTCATTCACAAGAGCAACTAAAACAATAAAACATCTAGGAATAAATCTAACCAAAGGTATAAAGGACTTGTACACAGAAATCTACAAAGCATTGCTGAAAGAAGTCAAAGAAGACCTAAATAAATGGAAAGATATTTCATGCTCATAGTTTGGATGACTAAATATCGTTAACATATCAAAACTTCCCAACGCTATTTGTAGATTCAATGCAATCCCAATAAAAATGTCAACATTCTTCTTTACAAAAATGGAAAAGTCAATTATCAAATTTATATGGAAGAGTAAGGGGCCCTATGTAGCTAAAGTCATCTTGACGAAGAGGAATGAAGTTGGAGGACTCACACTTCCTGATATTAAAATTCATTACAAAGCCACTGTGATAAAAAAAAGTCTGGTATTGGCACAGGAAAAAGACATATAAACTAATGGAATACAAATGAGAGCTCAGAAACCAACACTCACATTTGTGGCCAAGTGATTTTTGACAAGTAAACAAAGACGATTCACATGGGAAAGAACGTCTCTTTAATAAATGGTGCTAGGAAAACGATCTCCATTTTCAAAAAAAAAAAAAAAAAAAAGGACAGCACCTACCTCATACCTTATATAAAAATCAACTCAAAATGGATCAAAGACCTACATATAAGTGCCAGAACTATCAAACCCCTAGAAGAAAACATAGGGGAGCACCTTCAGGACCTTGTGTTAGGTAATGATTTCTTAGACTTACACCCAAAGCACAAGCAACAAAAGAAAAAAAATAGATAAATGTGATCTCATGAAATTTTTAAAAAAGTTTGTCAAAGGACTTTATCATCAAAGTAAAACTACAACCTACACAATGGGAGAAAATATGTGGAAACCACATTTCCAATAAAGCTTAATGTTCCGAATATATAAAATTATATATTTTATAACAACAAAAAGCAACCCCCTAAAAGATTGGCAAAAGTCTTTCCAAAGAAGAAATGTAAATGACTAGAAAGCACATGAAAAGATGCTTAACATCAGATGTGTATAGTACATTTTGTTTATCCATTCATTGGTTGATTGGCACTTGGGTTTTTCCATCTTTTACCAATTGTGAATAATGTTATGTTAACAACACTACTATGAACAATGGTTTGCAAATGGCCATTTGTGCCACTGTTTTCAGTTCTCCTGGATGTATTCCTAGTAGAGGAATTTCCAGTTCATTCAGCAGTTCTATATTTAACTTCCTGAGGAACCACAAAACTGTCTTCCACAGAGGCTGCACCATTCTACATTCCCACCAAGAGTGAAGGAGTGTTCCTATTTCTCCACATCCTCTCCAGCACTTGCTGTTTTCTATTTTTTTTAAAGTAATGGTCATGCTATGAGGTGTGAGAAGATATCTTACTTTAGTTTTGATTTCCATTTCCCTAATAACTGGTGATATAAAATATTTTTCATATGCTTTTACGCCATTTGTATTTCCTCTTGAGAGAAATGTCTATGTAAGTCTTTTTTAAAATGGATTGCTTGCTTTTTTATTTTTGAGTTGTATGATCTTTTACATTGTATCAAAAACCAAACCCTTATTGGATATATGGTGTCCAAATATTTTCTATCATTGATTGGTTTACCTTTTAACCTTGACAAAGTCCTTTAAAACACAAAAGTGTAAGTTTGAGGAGATACCATTCATCCATTTTTTATTTCTTTGCTCGTGCTTTTGATGTAAGGTTTTAAAAACCAACACCTACCACCAGGTCTTGAAGGTATTTCCCAATGTTTTCTTCTAAGAGTTTTATGGTTGTAGCTTTTATATTTAGGTCTTTGATCCATTTTGTGTTATTTTTTTTATATAAGGTGTGAAGTAGGAGTCCTCTTTCTTTCTTTTTGGACGTAAATATACAGTTCTCCCAACACCATTTGTTGAATAAATGGTTCTGACACAACTGCGTGGGTTAGACAGCCTTGTCCAAAATTACTTGACCATAGATGCGAGGGTTGGTTTCTAAAACAGTGATTCAGTTCCATCGGTCTATATGTCTATCTTTATGCTAGTATCATGCTGTTTTTACCACTGTAGGAAGGTAATATGATCTAAAGACTGGTATGCTGAATCTTCAAACTTTGTTCTTCCTTTTTAAAATGTTTCTGGTTATTCAAGGTCACTTATCCTTCCAAATAAACTTGATAATTGGGTTTTCCATTTCTTTAAAAAGGTTGCTGCAATTTTTGTCAGGATTGCATTGATTCTGTATAAAAATTTGGATAGAAATGGCATCTTAGTGATATTTAATCTTCCCATACATGAAATGCAATTTTCTACCAGTTTACTAAGTTTCCTTTGATTTCTTTTAGCAATGCATTGTAGTTTTCAGAATACAGGTGCTTTACATACTTAGTAATGTTTATTTGTAAATATTTGATTCTTTGTATCACTATTGTAAACAGATTTTTCATGACTTCCCCCTCAGTTTGCTGATTACTAGTGTATAGAAACACTACTGATTTTTATTAATCTTGTATCCTGCCCCTCTGCTGAATTCTTTTATTAGCTCTAGTAGCTTTGTTGTAGTTTTTGGGGTTTTTTCACTATAAGATCATATCATCTGTAAATAGCAAAAGTTTTGATTCTTGCTTTCCAATTTGGATGCCTTTTATTTCTTTTTCTTCCCTGACTGCTTTAGCTAGATCTTTTACCATATATTGAACAACAGAAGTTGAGAGTGGGCATCCTTTTCTTCTTTCCAATCTCAACGTGAAAGTTTCAGGCTTTCACCATTGAGTACAATGTTAGCTGTGGGTTTTCCATATATGGCCTTTATCATGTTGAAAATGTTTCCTTTGATTCCCATCTTTTGGAGTG
The DNA here is from genome assembly GCA_026826555.1 of Tolypeutes matacus. Taxonomy (NCBI): domain Eukaryota; kingdom Metazoa; phylum Chordata; class Mammalia; order Cingulata; family Chlamyphoridae; genus Tolypeutes; species Tolypeutes matacus. The sequence continues at coordinate 695,518 of JAKSZT010027124.1, read as the reverse complement.
CTTTTATCACATGCTGGATTTTGTTAAATGCCTTTTCTGCATCAATTGAGATGATCATATGATTTTTGTTCTATGATTTATTAATGTGGTGTAGTATGTTGATTGATTTTCTTGTGTTGAACCACCCTTGCAAGCTTGGGATATAACCCACTTGATAATGATGAATAATTATTTTAATGTGTTGCTGAATTCGATTAGAAAGCATTTTATTGAGAATTTTTGCATGCATGTTCATTAGAGAAATGGGTCTGTAATTTTCTTTTTTTTTCATAATATGTTTATCTGGCTTTGGTATTAGGGTGATAAGTCCTCATAGAATGAGTTTGGCAATGTTCCTTCCTGTTCAATTTTTTGGAGGAGTTTGAGTAAGATTGATATTAAATCTTCTTTGAGTGCTTGGGAAATTTCACCTGTGAAGCCATCCGGTCCTCGGCTTTTCATTTTGGGGGGTTGTTTGATGACTGTTTCAATCTGTTTGCTTGTGATTGTTTTAATGAAGTCTTCTATTTCTTCCAGGGTCAGTGTTTGTTGTTCATATATTCCTAGAAAATTTTCTATTTCATTGACATTGTCTAATTTATTGATGTACAGTTTTTCATAGTATCCTTTTATGGTTTCTTTTATTTCTGTGGAGTCAGTAGTCATGTCCACATTTTCATTTCTGATTTTATTGCTTTGCATCATCTCCATTTTTATCTTTGTCAGTCTAGCTAAGGGTTTATCAATTTTGTTGAACTTCTCAAAGAACCAACTTTTGGGTTTAATTCTCTTTTTTTTTTTCCTTCTCAATTTCATTTATTTCTGCTGAGATCTTTGTTATTTCATTCCTTCTGCTTACTTTGGGCATAGTTTGTTGTTCTTTTTCTAGTTCCTCCAGCTGTGTAGATAGGTTGTTGATTTTAACTCTTTCTTCTTTTTTAATATAAGCATTGACCACCATAAATTCCCCTTTCAACACTGCATTCCCTGTATCCAATAGGTTCTGATATGTTGATATGTTGTGTTCTCATTTTCATTCATCTTGAGATATTTATTGATTTCTCTTGCAATTATTCTTTGATCCACTGACAGTGTACTGTTTAATCTCCATATATCTGTGAATTTCCCTTTTCTTTAACAATTTTTACTTCCATCTTTATTCCATTATTATCAAAGAAAGTGCTATGTATGATTTCTATCCTTTTAAATTTATTGAAATCTACTTTGTGACCCAATATATTATCTATCCTGGAGAAAGATCCATGTGCACTTTAGAAGACTGTATATCATAGTGTTGACACACAGTGTTCAGTATATGTTTGTTAGGTTTAGTTTGTTTAACCTATTATTCAAACTCTCGATTTCAATATTGATTCTCTGCCCAGATGATCTATCCAATGATGAGAGTGGTATATTGAGTCTCCAACTATTATTGTAGAGACATCTATTTCTCCCTTTGGTTTTGTAAGTGTTTGCCTCATGTAATTTGGGGCATCCTGGTTAGATGCATTCATGATTGTTATTTCCTCCAGGTGAATTGGCCCTTTTATAGTTTATAATGACCTTCCTTGTCACTAATAATGGCTTTGCTTTTTAAAAAAATGTTTTTTATTTATTTTTAAAAGATACTAAGATTACATAAAATGTTACATAAAAAATATAAGGGATTCCCATACGCCCCACTCCCCAGACCTTCCACTTTTCCCCACATCACCAACTTCTTTCATTAGTGTGGTACATTCATTGCAATTGATGAACACATTTTTGACCATTGCCACTAAGCATGGCTTATAGTTTATGCTGTAGTTTACAACCTCTCCCACTCAATTCTGTAGGTTGTGGCAGGATATATATTTACTTGTATCTGTCATTGCAATGTCATTCAGGTCAATTCCAAGTCCTGAAAATGCTCCCATTTACACCTCTTCTTCCTTCTCCCTGACTTCAACACATCCAGTGGCCACTGTCTCCACATCAATGATATAATTTCTTCCATTGCTAGAATCACAATGTCTGTACTAGAATACCAGTAAGTCTACTCTAGTGCATATTTTATTTCCCAGCCCTGAGGATACAGGGATGATGATGCCCACTCCACCTCTAATTGAGGGGAAATGTAATCCCATATATCTGAGGGATAGGGCTCTCTTGCTTGCAGTTGTAAACTGTTTCTTGGAGTGGTAGTTGCCCATCCTCACCTCCATGTAAGTTGTCCTGGGTGAGTCCAATGAACTGGAGAGTAGGTGGTGTAACCCTGCTGAGGCTCAGGGCCCGCCGGCACATGGGCAGTCCAGAAGTTCAAGTCTCTTTGATGTACACCTTCCAAATCCAGCACCAACTATAGGTTCAAATAAAAGGGTCAGAAGAAGCATGTGTAGAGAAATCAAATCTGAGTCCAACTCTGTCACACCTTGGAACACAATCTCCAAAGTAGGGCAACAGGCAAGGCACTAAGATCTGGAGCTATCTGCTATGACAGCAAGATCTGGGTGTCTTAGGAGCTCCCAAGAGCCCCACTGTTTGGGGTACTAGCTAATTTGGCCATCTATGAGATCCTGCTGAGATATGCATAAGCATTACCTCTCTGATGACCTCCCGATTCACTTTAAAGTTTCTCAACCATATAAACTCATTCGTCTTTACCTTTTCCCCCTTTTATTCAAGGTCTTTTTCCAGTTGTATCACTAGCCAGTGCTTGGTAGTAACCCCTAGGTGTGAGGGAGCTCATCCCCTGGTGTCATGTCCCTCACTGGGGGGGAAGGTAATTCATTCATATGTTGAGTTTGGCTTAGAGAGAGGCCACATGTGAGCCATGAAGAGGATCTCAGGAGGAAACATTTAGGCATGCTACAACACTAAGCTAAGTTGCAAATTCAAAAGCAAAATGCTCATAAGCATAATCATCAATACCAAGGACCCATCAATGAACCATCCTTCCCCACCAGTCATTGCCCCCATACACAGGGGATTGTTGCAGTTCCTTAGTCCAGCTAAGGGTTTGTCAATTTTATTGATCTTGAAGAACCAACATTTGTTTTATTTTTATTTTTTCTCGTACATTTTAAAGATATTTTTCTTTATTTTATAAAAGATACTTAGGTTATATAAATGTTACACAAAAATATAGGGATTCCCATATGTCCCACTCCCCACACTTCCCACACCCTTCCACATAAACATCCTTCATTAGTGTGGCACATTCATTGCAATTGATAAACGCATCCTGGGGCTTTGCCATTAAGCATGTACCATAGTTCACATTGTAGCCTACACTCTCTCCCACACAGTTCTGCATGTTATGTGATGATATAAAATGACCTATGTCTGTCATTGCAGTGACATTCAGGACAATTCCCAAGTTCCAAAAAAGGCCATATTACAACTGTTTTTCCCTCTCCCTGACCCCAGAGCCTCCAGTGGCCACTGGCTCCATATCAATGTTGTAATTTCTTCCATTGCTAGAATTACAATATGTCTATAGTAGAATACCACTAAGTCAACTCTAGTCCATAGTTCTTCCCTAATCCTGAGGATTCTGGGATGGTAATGTCCACTCTACCTCTAATTGGCTTTTTATTTTCTATTTCATTTAGTTTGACTCTAATCTTTGTTATTTCCTTCTTTCTACTTCCTTTGGGGTTAGTTTGTTATTGTTTTTCTAATTTCCCAGGTATGCAGTTAGGCCATCAATTTTAGCTCTTTCTTCTTTTATGATATATGCATTTATGGCTATGAATTTCCCTCTCAGTACAACTTTTGCTGCACCCCATAGGTTTTGCTATGTTGTGTTGTCATTTTCATTCATTTCAAGGTAGTTACGGATTTCTTTGAAATTTCCTCCTTGACCCACTGTTTGTCTAAGAGTGTGTTGTTTAACTTCCATATCTTTGTGCCTTTTCTGGTTCTCTGGCACTTACTGATTTCCAGTTACATTCCATGGTTGTCAGAAAATTACTTTGTATAATTTAAATCTTTCTGAGTTCACTGAGAATTTTTCTGTAGCCTAGCATGTGGTCTATCTTGGAAAATGATCCATGTGCACTCGAGAAGAATGTATATTCTGATGTAATTGGGTGTAGTGTTTTGTTTATGTTTATTAGGCCCAGGTCCTCTAATGTATTATTCAAGGTTTCTGTTTCTTTATTGATTTTCTGCTGAGATGTTCTGTCTAATGGTGATAATGGTATATTAATGTCCCCCACTACAACTGTAGAGGCATCTATTTCTCCACTTAGTCTTTCCAGTGTTTGCCTCATATATTTTGTTTGTTTTAATAATATTTTTATTTTTTAAAAGATAGTTAGATTACATAAATGTTACAAAAAAATAGAAGGAATCCCATATGACCCAATCCCCATGCCCCCCACACCTTCCCACATAAACAACATCCTTCATTAGTGTGGTATATTCATTGCAATTGATAAATGCATCCTGGGGCATTGCCATTGAGCATGGACCATAGTTCACATTGTAGTTTACACTTCCACCCACACAGTTCTGCAGGCTATGGGAAGATATATAATAGCCTATATCTGTCATTGCAATGCCATTCATGATGACTCCCAAGTCCCAAACAAGCCAGTGCATTACACCTGTCTTTCCCTCCCCCTTCCTCCAGAGCCTCCAGTGGCCACTGCCTCCACATCAATGTTATAATTTCTTCCATTGCTAGGATCACAATATGTGTATAATAGAATACCAGTAAGTCCACTCTAGTCCATAGTTCATTCCCTAATCCTGAGGATTCTGGGATGGTGATGTCCACACCACCTCTAATTGTGAGGGGGCTGCAATCCCATACAGCCAATTGATGGGACTCTCTTACTTGCAGTTGTAGACTCTCTCGTTTCCTTGGTATTGTGCTTGTCAATAATCACCTCCTTGTTTGTTGTCCTGAGTGAGTCCAATGAACAGGTGAGTAGGTGTTGCAACTCTGCTGAGACTCAGGGCCCAGCTGGTACATGGACAGCTCAGAGATTCCAGTCTCTTGGATGTACACCTACAAACTCCAGCACCAAGTATAAGTTTAAATAAAAGGGACAGATGAGCCATGTGTAGGGAAATCATAATTGAGTCCAACTTTGTCACTCTCAGGAGCACAACCTCCAAAGTAGGGCCCACTGGCAAGGCACCAAACTACGGGGCTATCTGCCCCTGACCATAGGACCTGGGTGTCTCCAGAGCCCTCAGGAACCCCACTATTTGGGGGTAGTATCCACTTTTGCAATCTATGAGATCCTGCTGAGATGTGTATAAATGTTATGTCTAGGATGACCTCCCAACTCACTTTGAAGTCTCTTAGCTATATAAACTGATTTGTCTTTACCTTTTCCCCCTTTTATTTGAGGTCTTTTTCCAGTTGCATTGCTACGTGGTGCTTGGTAGTAATCCCTTGATGCCAAGGAGACTCATCCCTGAGAGTCATGTCCCATGCTGGGGGGAAGGTAATGCATTTATATGCTGTGTCTGGCTTATAGAGAGGCCACATTTGAGCAACAAGGAGACTCTCGGGAGGCAACTCTTAGGCACCTCACAACACTAGGCTAAATTTCAATTTCAAGAGCAAAGGCTCATAAGTATATTCATCAATATCAAGGGACCATCAATGGATCATCCTCCTTCACAAGCCATTGCCCCTGCACTTGGGAGACTGTTGCTGCTCCATTAGAGAATGTGGCAGAGCTCTCCAGGATGGGAATTCAGCATTCTCTCAGTTACTGTGCGAGTCTCCACCCACTGTGACAATACTCTGTGAACATGTGAATACATTTATATACCTTATATGTATGCTCAGGTGAACTGCCTCCCATGTATCTCCCATCACTGAATCCCCACACCAATGACTCTCCCCTGTCCCAGTTGTAACCCTTCTGTGATCCAAAGCTTCTTCAACAATGAAACCAATAAAATAGTCCAATACAATCAATAGGAAAATGAGATAACAATGGTAAGTTTAAACATAAGAAATAAAATACATAAAAAATTTTTAAAAAACTGAAAATAAAATAAATTTACAAGATTGGGGTATTAAAAATAATGGAAAATATTTAATTTTTTTTGATATTTTGCCTTTCATTGCTGCAATATCTGGTGTCCTGTACATACAGTGACATTTTCTTCCATTTATTCCCCAATGTCTTTCTTTTTTTTTTTTCATTTTGTTTTCAAAGAAGTTTTAGGTCACAGTAAAGTCACATAAAGAATACAGGGGACTCCCATGTACTCAATATCTTCACCTTTTCCCCCTTCCCACAGTAATACCTTTTTAAATGGATGGTACCTTTATTACAACTGATATACAAATATTGAAACATAGCTACCTACCATGGTCAATGGTTTACATCATGGTTTACATTTTAGACCATACACTTTCATACATTTTGATGATATCTAACATGGCCTGTGTTCATCATTGCAAGCTCATATAGAACACTTCCATTGCCCACCTGTTCCTTCTTTTTTATTCTTCCCTCCCCCTCCCTTGGAGCCCACAGCAACCCCCGGCTTCACTTCTTGAATGACAAGATTCATAGTTACTTGCAACAACACTGAGGTCTTGACACACTGGCTTGTCCTCTCCCATTAGGAACCGACCATACTCTGGAGAGACTCCCACCTCTCTGTGAGCTAGTTAGTCCTCCCCAGTATGGGAGTCTAACTCCTCCCCACTTAGTATGTGGGTCCTCACCCACTGATACAACACACTATGACAAAATGATCACACACAAATTCTCAAAAAGCAGGTGCATCCAGGTGCATCCTGTCCCTAATGTCCCCCCATCCACCACCCTAAATCAGCAAACCTTCCTTGTAATACCACCACAAGAGCATTCCCAACCTTGTACCTTCAACCACATACCTGCCAATCCTCAATGTTCAAATCATTCCTCTACTAACCCTCCCCCCTGTTCCCTGGCCCTTCCAACCCAGACTTCTCAATCCGCCCACCTGTCAAAACTGCACCACCCAACCCAATAATATCACTACCCTCTTGTCATATCCCTTCAGTGCACAACTACACATTGACCCTATCATAGATTAAGTCCGTATGCCTCATGTATTTTGAGGCACCCTGGTTAGGTGCATAAATATTTATGATTGTTCTTTTTTCTTCAAACATTATGCCTTTTACTAACATACAGTGACCATCTTTGTCTCTTACAATGCTTTTGCATTTAAAGTCTATTTTATCCAATATTAGTATAGCTACTTCTGTCCTTTTTTTGGTTATTCTTTGCTTGTAAAATTGTTTTCCAGCCATTAACTTTCAGCCTTCTTGAATCCCTGGGTCCATGGTGGGTTTCTTATAGAGAGCATATAGATGGGTCATATTTCCTTATCCATTCTGCCAATCTGTGTCTCTTGACTGGTGAGTTTAATCCATTAACATTCAGTGTTATTACTTTCAAGGAATTACGTATTAGCCATATTTTCTTTGGGTTTATGTATGTCATATTTTGTTTTTATTTTCTTTTTGTCTTTTTAATTGTTTTTATACTCTCCTACAACTCTCTGTCTCCTGTTTTTTTCCTTTCAATCTGCAGAACTCCATTTAGTATTTCTTAAAGTGCAAGTTTCTTATTGGTATTCTCTCTTAATTTCTGTTTATCTGTGAATAATTTGAACTCTCCATCATTTTTGAAAGCCATCGTTGCTGGATAGAGAATTCCTGGCTAGAAGTTTTTTTCTTTTATTACCTTAACTATGTCATACCACTGCCTCCTTGGTTTCAAATGAGAAATCAGCACTTAATCTTATTGAGCTTCCCTTGTATGGTATGGTTCTCTTTTGTCTTGCTACCTGCAGTATTTTCTCTTTATCTTTAGCATTGGAAGGTTTGACGAGAATATGTCATGGAGTAGGCCTGTTGGGATTTATACTATTTAGGGTGCACCGTACTTCCTGGAAAAGTACGTCCATTTCCTTCAATAGAGTTGGAAGTTTTCAGCTATTATTTCTTCCAACACCCCTTCTCTCCCTTTTCCCTTCTTTTCTCCCTCTGGGATGCCTATATTGCATATGTTTGTGAATTTTGTGTTATCGTTCAGATCCTTAAGTCCTTGATGGAGTTTTTCTACCTTTTTATCTATCTGTTCTACTATCTGTTTGATTTCAGATGTACTGTCTTCCACATCACTAATTCTTTCCTCTGCCTATTCAAATCTGCTGTGGTGTGCTCCTGGTGTCGTTTTGATTTCTTGGGATTGTGCCATTTATCACCATCATATCCTTTATCTTTTTAGGTATGTGTATAATTTCTTCAGTAAGTTCTCTTACAATTGCATACAATTGGTATGTTTTGCAATTGTTGTTGCTGTTTGGTCATCTTTTTATATTGATGGGTTTATTCAGTTGATTAGTTTCTATCTCTCAGCTTTTATTTAGTTGTTTTCGTGTGTGTGTGTGTGTTAACTTTTCTCTTTGACGCTTTGTTCTTGTTTTATTTACTTGCTGTTTTCTATGTTCCCTTGAAGGAAAAAGATTAGGGCCAGAGAAAGGGAAAGATGTAAGAAAAGAAAAAGGATAATAGTAATAACAATAGTAAAGTTAAGAAGAGGAACCATATAATACCTAGTAAAATGACTATTTACCCCATGTAAGCAGTGTAGATTAGTAGGAATACAAAAGTGGAATACCTACAATGAAATGGGAAACTGAATAGAGAAAAATATATGAATTAAAAGGCCAGAATGATGCAGAGAGAGAGAAAGAGAAAAGAAAGGACAAAAGGAAAAAATTTAATACAAAAAGAAAACAGTATAGACAAGATAGAAATAAAAATCAGAAAAATTGAAGACTAAATAAAGAGAGGTGGGATGTAAGAACAACAACAGAAAGCAGAAGATAGAAAGATGAAGGAAGGAAAGAAGATAACTTTGGTAGACAAAATTGGTATACACAGAAAAGGGGAAATCAAGGAAGAGGAAACACAGTAGACAAGAAACAAGCCAACAGCACACAGTTAAAGAATAAAAGGCGAGGGGAGAAAGAAGAAAGAAAAACAAGAAAATAAAAAACAAACAACACACAAACAAGCAGTCAAACAAAAACTAAGGAAGAACAGCCTTCCCTCTTAAGCCTCTGTGCAGTTCACAGGCTGCCAGTGTTCATCAATCAATTACACTGCTGCCTTCCCTCCGCAGGTTTTGAAGGGGGATTTAGTGAGTAAATTAAATTAAAGTTTTAAAGAAAGTAACCTTTTTCTGGAAAAATAAGAGACCCAAGAGAAGCTAATACAAAAACAATGTTTATGTTTTCCCTGTCCTAAGTGTCAACTGGATGTTTGATATCCCGGTAGAGCAATACTCTAAGAGGAGCTGGGAATTGAATTAGGGACCTTGTATATTCAAGATGGAAACTCCTCCACTAAGTTAAACTTTCTTGTTGTGTCATTTAGCTCTTCAGAAAGCTATCCAGTCATTTTCCCTTGGGCAGATTTGACTATTTGCAGCTGGATAAATTTCTGCTGATTAGGAGTCTGTCCCTGCCCCCTTTCTATTCTTATTGCTTTGTCTCCCAGGGCAGCAGGATGCAATAGCCTGTGTGAAGTGATTCCTTCTCACCTCTCTTGGTCACATTTAGTTCCCTTTTGAAATTCACATGGGACCCTGGTGACTGAACTCACTGCAGAAAAATGACTCTCAACCCTCTTCCAGACCACCCTTTCCTCCCAGGGGACCTTAAATAAGCTCTTGGATGCTTAATAAGCACTTCCTACTGCCCACCTCCCTCAGGGGAGTTGAAATTTTGATAGTTTTCAGCATGAGACTAGTCAATTGCCTGACTGTGCCCTCTTCCAGGCCAAATTTCTCTCTCCTAGGGTGGTTAGGTAAATCAGGCTGCCTCAGCAGATTTGCCTCTCCCTTCTTCCTGGTGCCACTTCAAGCCAGCTGGTATGTTCCTCAGAGCTCAAAGGGGGTCCAGGCAACCAAACCCACAGAAAGGAAACCCCTCTCCACCCTTCACCAGAACCCTCCCACTCTTGGAGAACACTCCCTCCTGTTCAGTGTCTGGCAGGAGTTGGGGCTTGAGGCTTGCAACAGCTTTGCCTTGAGAGTGGGGCTTAGCCATCCCACAGTTTCCAGCCTCAGGAGCAAGAAACTCAGGGTTTTACCTTAAGCAATTTATCTCTTTGTCCAGCTCTCTCCAGATTGATACCCTGAATTCTCCTGCTCTGTGGGTTCCCAAAACAGCTGACGCAGGCAGGATTCTTGCCCCCACTCAGATGTTTTTTGCAAGAGACATGGTGAGTCCACACTTAAATTGGTGCCTTCTTGCCTGGATCTCCCCCATGGCTTTGCTTTTAAAGCCTATTTCATGCTATGTATATATGGCTACTCTAGCTTTTTATTTTTAATGCATGCATGGAATATCTTTTTCCAGCCTTTCACTTTCAAAGTATTTTTACCCTTGGGTCTAAGGTGAATCTCTTGTAGCCAACATATCGCTCATTCATATTTTCTTATCCATTCCACCAGTCAGCATATTTTGATTGTGGAGCTTAATCAACTAACATTCAATATTATTACTGTAAAAGCAGTTCTTATTTCAACCATTGTTATCTTTTGGTTTTATCTGTCATATTATTTTCATCACCATTTTTATGCTTTTAGTTACTTTTACTGATGCACTTTTCATTTCTAGACTCTTTTCCAAGCCTCTCTCTCCTGTCTTTTCAGGCTGTAGCACTTTCTTTAGCATTTCCCACAAAACCAGTCTCTTGATTACAAACTCTCTCAGTTTATGTTTATCTATAACTATTCTAAACTCACCTTCATTTTTGAAAGTCAATTTTGCCAGGTATAAGATTATTGATTGGCAGTTTTTCCCCTTCAGTTTCTTAAATATAGCATGACAATGACTTATTGCCTCTATATTTCCTTATGAGAAATCAGAACTAAATATTATTGGACATGCCTCACATGTAATGAATCTCTTTGCTCTTGCTGCTCTCAGGATTTTCTCTCTATCTTTGGCATTTGATATTCTGATTCGTATGAACCTCCGAGTAGGTCTATTCAGATTTATTCAGATGGGAGTATTTTGAGCTTCTTAGACATGGATAGCTCTGTCCTTCATATGGATTGGGAAATGTTCTACTATTATTCCCTCAAATATTCTTTCTGCCCCTTTTCCCTCCTCTTCTGTTTCTGGAACACCCATGAAATGTACATTTGCATATGTCTTGCATAATTTATTTCCCTGAGACCATGTTCAATTTTTCCAATTCTTTTCTGTATCTGTTCTTTTGTATGTTCAATTTCAGAGGCCCTGTGTTCAAGCTTACAATCCTTTATACTACCTCTTCAAATCTGCTGTTATATGCCTCCACGGTATTTTTAATTTCATTTATTGGGCCTTTCATTGCCATGGGATCAGCTATTTTTTATGTATGCCTTCAATTTCTTCTTTGTGCTTACCCAGTGTCTTCTTGATATCTTTAATCTCTTTAGCCATCTCATTGAACTTATTACAATTTGTTTGAACAACTTTGATTAGTTGCCTCAATTCCCTTATTTCACCTAGAGATTTAGTTTTTTCCTTTGACCTACACATACCTTCCTGTTTCTTGGTATGGATTGTAATTTTTGTTGGTATAACAGAATCTGATTTGCTAGATGTATTTATTCTTGGTCCCCTTTCTCTCTTTGGCCTAGGGCTTTCTATTTGATTGGATTTGTGTTACAGCCCCTCAGTGATACCTTGTTCAGCTTAATTTGGAATTATACATTGGATTATGTTTAGCCAATCTGAATTTTACAACTCATTTTCATCTGTTTCTTTCTCTTTCTCCCTTGCTGGTTGCAGAATAGGAGCCAAGGATCCAGCTGGTACTGTAAGCCATGGAAGCTAAGCTGCCCACATTGTCCCAGGTGCTGATGTAGTTTCTCCCACCATTTTACCCTGCAAGGGATAGAGACAGAGTCACAGCCATGTGCAGTAATTCAAGCTGTGCATGCCAATACCAGTCACTCAGTGAGACTGATGAAGCTTGACTCCCCTTCCTCCTCTCCCTGGGGCAGTGCTGGAGTCACATGTGTGGGCAGCATACTAAGCTGTGGGAGTCAAAACTGATTGAAGTTGCCCAGGTAGACTGATGAAACACTGTTCCCTCCACCACTGCCATGGGTGTGAACAGAGACTCGAGTGCCCAGCAATCTATTCCTTGTAGGCCAAAAACAACTGAAGTTGCCAGGAGAAGGTAAGGGAACACTGTCCCTCCTCCTGTTCTGTCAGGGGCAGGGAAGTGGCCAGATATGTGTCCAACAGTCTAGTTCATGTAGGCCAAAAGCAGATGCAATTTCCTGTCAGGGGCAGAGATGGAGCCACAGGAGCACTTAACACTGCAGACTGTGTGGGTCAAAAGCACCTGCACTTGCCTTGAGAGGCTGGGGAAATGCCACCCATCTCTTATCCTATTAAGGGTGGAGATGTATCTACAGGTTTGCCTACCAATTTAGTCTGTGCAGGGTGACAATGAATACATTTGCTTGGAAAGGCTGAGGGTGCACAATCCTTCCTACTTCCCTGTCAAGGGCAGGGTTGGAGCCAGAGATGAGTCCAAAAATCCAGTCCATGAATGCCATAAGCACCTGTAGTTGCCCTAAAAGGCTGGGAAAACCCTAACCTCTCCTCTACTATGGGTGGGATGGAGCCACAGTTGTATCCAACAAACCACTCTGTGCAGGCCAAAAGCAACTTCAGTTGTCCAGAGAGGCTGGTGCAAGTACCCCTAGCTTCCTCCCTGCTGGATGTGGAGCTAAAGCCTAGGCTAGGGCTGTAATCTGACCTGGGTGGAAAGAAGCTGCTCCTTACCTTCATGTTTATTTTCAATCAACCCCAACTCCCTTCATGTCAGGGGCAGACTTAAATTGTAGGCTACCACCATTTTTCTAACTTGTACAGGTTCAAACTTTAGCTGTTCTTAAGATTGAACTTTAGCCAGCCTAATTTTCTAATCAGTAGCTGAAGTTAGTGTCTGATCGTCTCTTCCTCCCCTGATTTTGGGCAATGGATCTTCCAATCCCAGCCAGGAAATAGCTCCAGAGGTGGCTTGCACCACAGCAGTGGATGGGCTCTGGCCTCCATTGTGTGGGGTGTTCTACTCACAAATCTTCACTGCAGATGGACAGGCTCCTCCTTCCATTCTTCCGAGGATATTGTAGGATACTCTTCTGGTGTCCTGTCCCTCCCCAAACAAGTGATTTACATAGCTCTGACTCTTTACTAACTGCATTATAGAAAGAGCTGACTCTTGGAGCTCCTTACTCTGTAACCATCTTGCCCCCACTTTCCCGCACATTTATTTTTTATACTTTCTGAAAAAACATAGAAACTACAGTAAAGTTCTCTAAGGAGGTCAAATTACCAAGGGAAAGAGGATTTGAGAGTTAGCAACAACAAACAGATTTTGGGGCTGAAAGTAGAAGGACAAGTGGTGCTCTCACTTAGGATCCTGGGAAGAGAGGAATCCTAAGCCGGATGTTGGGTGCGTAGAGGGGATGTGGCCAATAAACAAAGCTATGTATTATTTTCTTTTTTTTTTTTTTTTTTTTTTTTTTTTTTTTTTTTT